>QJNV01000524.1:0-32540 GCA_004155935.1 Monosporascus sp. GIB2
TCATGTGCATTCGATGCTTCGTGTGCCCCATAAACTTGGGATGATACGGTCGTGATTTCCATGTCAGCATCCACAACTCACCCTCATTCACAGCTCTGCAGCCCCTTCCATCTTACTTTCTTCTTACACCCGGATTAGACTGAGTTCAAGTCTCCCAGCTCATCATGGCAGAATCCCTGGAGGTTCTCAAGGGAGAAGCTATTAATCAAGACGATCAGTGCCCACTGGGAGATAATCTCAAATGGTGGGTATGCTCAAACCCATTGAGCCACTTCAGAGGTTGCTGTTCTATAGATCCTTGTGCCGGTGCCGAGTGCCCTGATCCGATAGAATGGCAGCATCCGAATCTCGACTTGAGTGACGACACAACTACCACCTCGACCGAGGAGACAACTCGCATCTCGACTAGGATGAGCGTAGGGCCCCCGGTCAGTGTGCCGTCGTCTACCGAGCATGACATCACCACTACGATCACATCCTCTTACATTAGTGGCGAGGGTATCTTCTCCACCACCTTTGTAATTACTATTACTGGCAGTGAAGTTACTGTTGAGAGAACTACCCCCTCACATGATGCGCCGACATCTCGAACACTCGACACTATACTAACATCTTCAACAATCGAGGATACATCGACGTCCTCCACAATCGAGACTGCGCTGACGGACCCAAATTCTTCCAGCGCAGCCAATAGCTCCACTTCTACCACTGGCGAAGCAGAAGCAGGACGGCTCTCCTCCTCGGCTATTATAGGCATATCCATTGGCAGCTCGAGTGCAGTGTTACTTGTCGGGTGCCTGATCTTCCTCCTCATTCGGCGGCGTAAGCGTTCGAACCGTACCCCTTCGGTGCGTGCCGCTTCCCCGCCCGGGCACCATGATGACAAGTTCGTGGGAACGTCCCTAAGCCGGCCGACTGTCTCCACTGAGCCTACCGTGGGTGTAAATGGCGACGATGATGTATTCGCGCCGTTTGGAGGTCAGTCCTTATTCTACATTCCTCTCTGTTATCGTCCCTCCAAGCCCGTAACTGCTACTTGTCACTATTAGCTTTCCCTGCTTGCCTTATGTTGTCACCCACATACTGATATCTTATACCTAGGGCGTGCAAATAGCCAGAGAACATTTCCAAACCCGCTTCTTTCACACGCACCCCGCGTGCACATACGGGCAGGAGGATCGTCAATGCGCCAGAACCATCCCAGCTCGACTGATACTTTTGTAAACACTCCCTCGTCAGTGACTTCTTCGACCCAGCCGGTGTGCGCCAATAAGGCAAGCAGTGATGTCATCGCGGAGGAAGTTCCTGAGCTCGAGAGCCCGAGATCAGGTTCTGGGGTTGGATCTGCTGTTGCGAGAGAGATCACCATGGTCCGGCCTAACTCACAGCCAAGATGCATCGAGCTTGAGTCGCCAGGAAGCGACGGCGCATCTGCCCCAGAGAAAGCCGCGCCCGCCGAATTGCCAACGCCGACGCCCGTCTCGTGCCAGGACTCTCGCCTTAGCCAAGCACAGACGCAGAGCCCTGCCTCAAGCAATCATCAGGATGCGTGCTTGAGACCGGTGAGCGGACGCACCGCTACTGGTGGAGTGGTGCATCCGTTACCTCTTACCCCCGGCTTCCCCGGCACGCAGATGAGGATCCAAGGTTGTGCGCCTGAAATAGAGCATGATCGCCAGTCTGGCGACGCCCAGCAAGAGCAGACATCCCAGCTCAGACCAAATCTCAACCCTACTTCGGATGAGCGCGAGAAGAATCAGTATGTGACTAGCTGGGCTCAGCTGTGAGAATGGAATGGACCAGGGAATACGACCTTCTACGCGTCGACGGACGTGGAAATTATGAATTGCAGAGTGTATATACGCACGGAGACACGGTGGGCATCGAGGCAACTATGTGTTCGTGGATATTTTTGCTATTACCAAGCAAGTGGTACGGGGACCAGTTAAGGCACCAGGTTAGGGGGGATGCAAGGTAGGACACAGCTGAACTGGATCTGTCAGTTGCTCCCATAACCTGCGTAATTCGGTCTTTTACACAGAAAGCACACGGGCCCAAGGAGAGGACAAGCAAGGTTAATATAAAATATGTAAACTCGAGCTCATATAGCATCACTCTCGCATGCCTTGAGTAAAGGGACCCGACTAGGTTTAATTCATCCCAATGTGTTGCTATAACTTTTATCGTCAAAACCTTTTATCATGCGCAAGAAGCGGGTGCTTAATCCACATACACAGTTATCTTTCAGCGTGCATTTGCCTTCCAATCTTCATCTGGGATATCCAGCAGCACGCAAGAGACAAAACCGGGAAACAACGTAAAAAGGAACCAGCTGTAGAAAGAAGCCAACGGATTATACGAGGCGTAGGAGCCCTGTTGGGAAAGGGAAAAAGAGAAAAGAAGAATTGATCTGACCCTACCTACGCCGCCCATGCATGCAATCAACGTGGTGTTGGACAACCCCTTTTCTTTTTCCTGTTGACCGCCGAATCAGATGCAATCTAGGTATAAACGCCTGCCGTGAGACCCTGCTTCGTCCCGTTCCATACATTACCGTGCCATATGCTCCCCCATCCTTTGTTTTCTAAGCCAGCTCCGCGTTCCTCTTCGTGCATGTCCCGGGTCTACGGCGGTAGTCATCGTACATGGTGGCTTTGCTGTTCCTGTGGGTATCTCGTAAGGCCCGATTCTAGGGAACGTCCGCCCTTGAGAAAAGAAATGAACAGCCGATCTTGAAAAGCGATCGGCATAGCCAACCGTCGACACCGGGAACTAACTCATGGGGACGCACTTTCTCGGCTTGTTGTTCGGGCTCGCTCATCGCGGCATCAGCTTGTACATCTCGTCGAGCAGGTCCTGCAGGTCCTCGTCGGAGATCTTGTCCTGCAGCGAGGGGATCAGGGTCTTGGCCTCCTCGGCGGTCTCGCAGCACAGCGACCCTGTTGAGTTTTTACGATCCGCATTAGCCCCCCACGTTCTGTCTCTCTCGTCCTCCCTCAACCCAGTTGTGGAACTCCCCGCCCCACTCGACACGACTGCCACGTGTATCCATGATTGCTTGGAGCGAGGGGAGACAAAAAAAGAGACAACATACCCAGCTGCGCACGCTCGAACTTGTGGAACTCCTTGTGCGCGCTGAGCAGGCGCTCGACGGCCTCGACGTTCTCCTTCTTCTTGAAGCGCGAGAACGCGTCCAGGTAGTCGACAGTCTTGGTCAGCATCCTGCGTGCCGGCACAAGTTCAATCCGCATTAGCTATACCACACACAGACACACAACATCTCTGACACATGCCCAATTTTCTTCTTTGGGGGGGTTTTTTTTTTTTTCCTTTGCCTCTTCCCCCCAGGACGGCACAGGATGGGACAAGACATACTCGGTCTCATTCATCTTGCGCTCGTTGCGCCGCTTCGTAACCAGCGCGTTGATGACCAGCGCCGCCTCGGACAGGGTCAGCGTCTCGACGTCCTGGAACTCGCCGAGGTTGATGGTGTCGCCGGCCTCCTCGTTGCCGGCCGGGCGCGGCTTGGGGCGCGACGTCGGAGCATGCTGCGACATTGTCGTCCGCGAGATCTCTCTCTCTCCCTCTCTCCGTTCAAAGGCGGGCGGGAGGACTCGGTTGAGGACTGGCTGGGAAATACGGGCTCGGGCGGTATCTAGAGGGGAACCCCCCTGGATGCGTGCTGTCGTCACGCGCGGCGACCCTGCGGCGAAGGAGAGAGGTAAACCCGACTTGCGGCGTTCGCGAAGAGATTCGGGTGTTTTAGCGGAAGGTCGTCGATGGCTGAGGATCTGTGAGGAAGGTTGCGATAATCAAAAGGTCCCGACAAGGGAGGAAGAATGCGGCTGATGCAGCTGATGCAAAGCCGAGCTTAAGGTTTAGCGCACGGCTTAGCGCGTTCTGGGCCAGGTGTGGGCCACATACATCACCCCTGGACTTGTAACGTTGGGTAGCCCGAGGAGCCGCAAGAGATACGTACTTTATGCTGGGGAAACTCCGGCTATTTCTCTTCAAGGCCGCCGTGAGATACGTACCGAAAGACCCGCCTACCTGGTACATTCCGGTAGGGGAGAGCGTGCTCATGTCCGGTTGGTGATTCGCTCAGTGAAGCACCGGCTCGGATAACCGTCTGGGAATACCTGAGCATAGAAGTCTCTATCGATTCTATGAGATGAACTAGATATATTGTACAAATACGAGCACTTGATAAACCGGGTCCAGCCCCATCGTCCTACCGTATTTCCCACGATGTAAGTATAAACCGGAACTACCAAGAAAACGTGAATATTAACCGTCACATAGGGGAGTCCTAGCTCTCATCATAATCAATAAGGCAGGCGGTCTCATCTACAACCGCAATTTTGGCGAGGGTCTCAACAAACTGGATACAAATGACTATCTAGTCCTCGCGGGAACCTTCCACGGGTAAGCTTCCACCGTTTAGGCCTTAACAGGGTCTCCTCTCCGACCAGGCGAGAGAGCACCCACGCTGACGCTTCGCCCCGTCCGGTTCATAGCGTGCACGCCATAACAGCGCGGCTGAACCCGCTGCAGGGCCGTCTGGCGGCGCAGCAGCAGCAGCAGCAGCAGGCCGCGCAACAGCAGGGGACGGCAGCAGCGTCCGGACAGCAGGGCGGCGCCGCGGCGGCGGCGGCGGCGGCGGCGACGATACCGAGCCGGGCGGAGCCGCCGTCGGGGCTCGAGGTGATGGAGACGGAGAACTTCCGGATGCAGTGCTTCAACACGCTGACGGGGACCAAGTTCCTGCTCTTCACCGACACCATGCAGGCCAACGTCGATGTCGTCGCGCGCCGCGTCTACGACCTCTACGCCGACTACGTCATGAAGAACCCCTTCTACCAGCTCGAGATGCCCGTCCGCTGCGACGCCTTCGAGCGGAAGCTCACCTCGTACATCCGGGAGATTAACAGTTCCCGGTGAGCGATGTGAGGAGAGTGGAGAGGAAGAGAGAGAGAGAGAGACGGAGAGAGAGACGGATGGATGGACGGAGGGGAGGGAAGGGAGGAGGGGGCCGTAGGGAGGCGTGAGCGGTTTTAGGACGAGTGTGCTTTGTGGTCAAGTGTAAGGTGGCTCCCTTGACGCTCAAGCCAAGCAGATGACGACTGGGTTGGCGGAATGCCAAGACAAAGCGGCCAGTGAAGTTAAGCCGAGAGTCGGTCATGACGGTACGGAGGGTGCGTCCACGCGCGAGTTGCATATGTTGGCGTTTGGAGTCTACTAGGCTGTTTGGAGACCTCTATTGTCTTATGGTCATACGGAAGAGAGTTGCCGTTACCTCATGCAATTGGTGGCATTCCCTCCAAGCCGCTACCGGTGCCTCTGGTCTAGCTAATTGTACAAGTCCACGAAACTCCGTGATCCATGCATATGAGACGGGTGGAGCTAGCAAAGATGCACGTCCTACTACGAAGTGTCCATCTTGTCTCCGCCGTCCTTCTTGTTGTCATCCTTCTTCTCTCCCGAGGAGCCGTTTCCGCTCCCGCTCCCGCTGGGCTCGCCTTGCTGATTCAACAGGGGCTGGGCCTCGTCCTCTTCCTTGATGCCCTCCAGGTTCGACTTCTTCGCGGCTTCCTCCTGCGCCTTCGCTTCCTTTGCCTGTCTCGCGTTCTCCTCCTCCATACTCATGCGCAGAGCAAGCGCCAACTCCGGATCGGTATTGGGGTCGAAGTCGAAATCGCCGAAGTCGCCACCGCCTCCGGCACCGGCCGCGCCGGCGGCGGCCGCTCCCTCGCCGAGAAGGATAGGCGTGGCAAGTAGCTGGTCGCTCAACAGTCTGCCGTCGGCAGGGGCGACGATGAAATGGGAGCTGTCGGATCCCTTGACCACGTTGTTGAAGGCCTCGAGCTTCTTCTGCACGTCGTCGTCGATCTCGCCGAACAGGATGAAGTCGACGTCTATGTTTCCCTTCTTCATCTTCTTCGCCAGGGACACCAGCTTCTTCTCGTCGTCGTCTACGGGCGAGCACACAAACACCATGATGCGTTGGCGTTGGGCCTTGTTCTGTCGGTGCTTCAGCGCAAGCTGTTGTGGGCACGTTAGCAGGTCGTCTTAGAGAGTAATAAGCCCTTACGATCCGAGCAAGAAGTAACGTACGCTGGCGATCTGGATTGCCGTAGCGAGGTGGCAAGAGCCGGATATCTTCTTCTTCGTCCGGTGAAGACCAGCCAGGATCTTGCCCCGTTCCGTCGTCAGAGTAGTAAGAACCTCGGGTCCCTTGCCGCCCATGCTCATCAGTCCGACGCTGCTCTCTGGGTTATCTTGCAGGATGTGATCCGCTAGGATGTTTATGGCATCCGCTTGGGAGTCGAAACGAGTCGGTTGGAAGTCGCCATTTCTTGAGGATTCGCTGTTATCGACCACTATCATGCACGCGGTTAAGGGCATCTTGACGGTCGATATGAGGCTGAGGATCCCAGTTGCAATAGTAGTATGTTGGCGAAGGAATCTCAGATATGGCGGATGAGGTCGTGGGGCGGGTTAAGGTGAAGATGGCTTTGTATGGGGAGGTGATGGATGTGTGGTTGAGCGATGCGAAAGACCATGTACGTAAGTTGAGTGACAGCCTTGGGAGAGGTACTACGGTACTGTATTGCTGACCCACAGGAGCTCTTGGGGGGAAGTAAGTTTAACATCCGAGTTAGGCTTTTTTATTTAATTAGGTTTAAATTATAATTTATTTATTATTATTATACAAATTCTATACGATAAGCCTTCTAATGCAAAAAGGTTAAAGTATTATTCGATTCCGACTACTCAAACGCTTCTATGAATTAAACCCCTAGCATAGGATAACTTTCGATCTACCACTAGGGGCACCTGAAAGGGAATGTTAAAATTCGGTCTCTTACTCAGTATGCCACTTCGGGACAACCAAGAATGCTTTCCATTTATTGCATAATGCACCGCTTAGCGATTCGTTGAGCGTCCACAAATATAGATGCAAATATCTATGCAAATATCCACGGTATGGATTTAACTAGCGGCAATAAATAGCGATCTTGACCCGCCGCAGCCAATAGGGTCCGTGCTCTTTGCTCTTGTTTACTTTGTATGGATTGTTATCACTTATAGCCAATCTAAACCATCTTAGTAAATACCAAAAGAAGCCACAATCACAAGATATCCTATCGGTCATTACAAAGAACACGCGTTTTCCTACGAGCAAAATCTCCATTTGAACCTAAAACCCAACTCCCAGAAATATCCCCCAACATGGCGCCAGTAAGGAAACGTCAGTCGTCCCAAAGTCCGACCCCGTCGACGCCGCAGAGAAGCCCTATAAAGAAGACGCGAAGGATGGGCATCTCGCTCGCGCAGAAACAGGCCCTCATCGACAACCTCCAGCTAGAGAGTGCGTTGAGAATCTTCCTCGCGAGTAGCTAATATGGGCACAAACCGCGACCAGGCTAACCACGCTGATGCAGTCACGGAACGCGCCAGGAGGCTCCGGGCACAGTACAACATCCAGGCGCAGCAACTTCGGTCGCGGGTGGAAATGCGTATTAATCGTATCCCGACCACCCTACGAAAGACGAAGATGGGCGAGCTGCTCGCCAAGTCGTCGGCGGAACCGCAACAACAACAACAAGAACAGCAACCCAAACCGCCCAGCAGGCCCGCCGTGTATGTCGCGAAACCCCCGCCGGTCCCCGCCAAGGACGGCGCGCCACTGCAGCCCATCGCGCGGAAGCCCTTGCCCGTGTCCAAGACGGCGCCGCCGCGCGGACAGAAGAGACTGAGGTATGTATGACGCGAGGGAGGGAACGTCCGAAGCGCGCCCCCGCTGACAGAAGGGACATAGCGAGGAGATGCCCAGCGCCGACAAGGAGAACCAGGGGGCCCTCGAGAACCCTAAGAAGAGACACCGCGGCCCACCTGCGGCCGGCGCCGCGGCCATCCAACCCGGAAAGGTGCTATCTCCTGCATCCTCGAACCGACGCATCATCCCCTCGCGGGAACGTCAGCCCTCGCCCATGAAGAACATGTTCGAGCGTCCAGCTTCGCCCACGAAGTCTATCATCGAGCGTCCGGCCTCGCCCACGAAATCCCTGTTTGGGCGGCCGGCGTCCCCCGTAAAGGCGCCCGCGACGAAGACGTCTTCATCGAATCTGCTGTCGAGCATGGTGGGGAGAGCAAAGGGGACGCGGGGCGCGGCCACGGCCGCGAGGAAGGCGACAACGACGGCGTTATCATCCTCGATGAGCTCGAGCGCCGGGTCGACAACGTCGTCCACGCGCACGAGGAAAGCCGCGGCGCCGCCACCCGGCACGGCCGCTGCTACTACGACGCGCGGCAAGCGGAAGGTCAGCGTCATCAGCGAGTCTAGCGAGGGGAGCACGGGGACCGTGGTGAAGAAGACGGCTGCTTCGAGGGCAGCGAAGACTACTGCTGCCGCCCCCGCAGCCAAGAGAACAGTCATGGGGACCATAAGATCAGCTACCACCAAGAAGGCTACGGCGGCGAAGCCGGCTGCATCCTCTACGGCTACTGCCGGCGGACGGAAACTTAGGAAGCGATAATTTCTCGATTATTTGAGGAACTGGCATGTTCTACTGCATCAACTATAGGTAAAGGGTTCTCGGACGCGTGAAAACTGCATATGAAAGGGGCATGGCATTTCTGGTCTGGTTTGGTTCGGTTCAGGTGTAGGGTCGCGGTTCTGGGATCCGGGCGGGTGTTTTTGTTGTTCTACTGGCTTCGTTATCGAATAATGTCAAGGACGAGCCGCTCTCTCCATCTACCTAGGCCGCTAAACAGTGATGTTGCCCGCTCAACCCGCGCTTGCTTTCTTCTTCTTATCGTCTACCAGCTCGATATTATCCTCTGGTATCTCCTTATACTTCTCCAGCAGGAACTCTTCTATCTCGTCGCTGACGTCGCCCTGCACCACGATCTCCTCCCCTCCGCTCGGTACCTTCGTTACCGACGAGCCAGTAGCGAACTTCTTGCCGAACTCCTTTGCCACCTAACAATCTCATCAGCACCGTCCGTCCTAGCATGCTGCTGCTGCCGCTGCTTCTTTTGCGGGACGATATGTAGAAGATCGACTCACCTTCTTCAGGTCCAGGTTAAAAGCCTCCAGGCCCGAAACGGCCGTGACGTACTTCCGCTTGTTCCGCTCGACGCGCCTAATAGTGACGACGCTGTTCGCCATCTTGCTGGCCTGCTTCTGCTCGGCCTTCTCGGCCTGCGCGGCCTTCTTCTGCGCGTCCTTGGCCGCCCGCTTCTGCGCCTCCACGGACAGGGAGGCCGTCGCCGCCTCTAGGGCTTCTGTAGCGATCGACCTTTGTGGTTAGCACACAATCTGTATATTATAAACCCAGGCCCGAAGTTCCGGTCGGGGGTGAAAGCGGAGGTTCCGTACCCGGGGACCATATCTTCTCGTAGAGATCCGGGTGGTTCTTTTGTAGCCAGTCCTGGCATTTCTTGACCGTGCCGCCATATTCGCAGTACTGATCGCCCCCCCGCTTGTCAGTTTCCGACGGTGCACCTTTTGTCCCTGATCGCAGGGGAGCAAGAAAGCTTGATGCGATCCGCCTAGGTAGATATCGAATGGTGTCCTGCGTACCTCTGGAGGAAGAGTACAAACTGTGTAGAGTGGCACGCCATGTTAGCTTCGTTACCACCGAGACGGCTTAACAATCTGGCGCTGGGGAATATGCTGCCGCCCCCTGGCTCTTGTCTCTCAGGGGGGATCCCTTCTTGGCGAAAACAAAAAAGACCGGACTCACCACCGCAATAAATCACGTGTCGACCCTGAGGCTCACTAGGAACATCTTGCTGCTCCGTGTCGGCCATTTGCTACAAATCTTTTTCTTTTGCAAGCACAAGTGAGTTCACTCGACTGACTGCGGGCACGCGATGGGATGGAGGGGTACAGGAAACCAGACCTGAATTGTTTTGGTAGTTCGAGATCAGATTGCGGGGTAGTAATGCGGGAATGGCAGTGATGCAGCAACAGGGCGGCAGCGGGACGGGAGCTAGGTATTTACAGAAGGTACCTTACCTAGATAGGGGGTACACTTATGCAAGATATAGAGTAAGAACCGCACGTTTAGTGATAACATTGTGGTCCTTAAACATTACGTAGTTGTGAAGGAACTTGGACCAACTTGATCATCCGACTCCGAATTCCATGCTAGAGCCTCTCTTCCTTTCACACCAGCCCTCCCCTAGTTACGGAACTCCTGTAGCTAATTGAGCCGCATTCCAGCCATGCTCATCTTACGTAGGCCGAGGCTCTTGAGAGGGATGACATACTCGACAACCAACATTGCTAGTTTGCAAATGGGGCTGGTGGACGACTTCTCATGAGATATCGTTACATTGCGTTGGCCATGCCTGCGTACCAACATCCCCCCTACTCTGTATATTCCGATGCTACTGTTGGGCCTGGGGTAACAGTCCCTATGAGTTCCCGTTGACTAACATGGGATTTGACAACGAGCCCTCCGACTTGAGTTGGGGGAGTGAGCGAGTTGGAATCCCAGTTTCACGCAACTTCAAAAGAATTTGATAGGAAGTAGTGGAGGTCGGAAAACACTGTTGTAACCGCGGCTATCCTCGTTATAGACCGCGTAAACGACCTCCTTTCGCATTGGGCCTCCCCGTGCTGCCGATTTGCCTCCCGCGCTTCGTGGGACACTGCCAGATTCTGGCGTTGCAGCGAGCCGCTAACGATTGGGCCTGTTGGGCTCCTGGCCGCCTGGCCGGACCGGACCTGCATGTCGAGAAGATGCGCTCGATTATGCTCCCATATGCTACGGTGCCATGCGTTTCTTATCGGCGGGTCATCTCATCGTGAACGGCGCTGGTCCAATCGTGGGGGCCAAGATGCCCAACTTGGACGGCTAAGCGCTCAAGCAGTGCAGCCTTACTCTATTGGCTTGCAAGCCTGCACCCTTCTGCCAATCACCCGCGCGAACCTTCCCCGTTCGCGCGCGCCAGAGCCTTTATTGCCGCACCCACTACAACTTTCTAAAATTAGGCGGTAGCATGCATAGCGAGTCATCAAACCTCATTGGGTGCTGCAATCGACGGCCACCAAGATGTCCGCTCCTCTTCTGGCAATGCCATCACGCTTCATGCCCGAAAAGGCTTGCGAACCTGTGCCACCCTACCGAGGAACCTGCAGTCAGGGCGCCACGCCACGCCATGCATGCCGTGATGTGCTCCATTATATATCTCGAAAGTCGATAGTTCCCTTGTTGCAAGCGCTCACTTCCAGATCGATGACATGTTCCCCGCGTCTTAGCCGCTCTGTCGTGTCCGGAGCTCAAGTCATAAAACTAGTTGTTCCCGATCATGCGGTAGGCCTCATTCCTCTCCTCTCATTCACTTCCTTAAGCTTCTTTGAGCTTGCGTTATTTCAATATTTGGTTTCGTCGATCGAACCATTCCAGTCGTTCGGAGCGTCTCTTCTCTAATCCTTGCCTTCGACATCGACGCTGGGCGTCCTCTTGTTGCGTGTTAGATCTTCACAACCTATCGAATACTAATAATTTTATCAATTTTCATCTCCCCCTTTTCTCATCTAACACACTTACCAATATGTCGGAGATATTTTTTTTGCCGTCCACCACATATAGACCTCCCACGCCACCGCAGGCTCGGCCGGCAGGGAGATCCCTTAATACAATAATAGAGGAGCTGGATGGGTCTCGACAAAAGCCCGCAGAGTCGGATAATTGCAGGATGCAGGAACCGTCGTCAAATGACAAGATAGTGCAGTGGTTGTCGCCCCGAAGTGCTCACTTTCCGACACCTCGCGGATTTCACTTTCTGTCGGCCCCTATTCTACCTGAGTCTCCTTCGGCCGCTTCTGCCGACGAAAGCAATTCGCCGTCGATTATCTCTTCGAACGCATGGAATCGGCAGAGCATAAGCACCGATGTTACAGACTTCGATGACATCTATGATGTCTCTGATGACGAGGCCAACCACCGGGGACACTCGAGGACCCCTTCGACGAGGCGAAAGAATAGTTCTCGATCCGGTACGCTGAAGAACGCGGACGTTCAGGCACTGGCACCTGAGCCAGCTCTTCCGCCTCTGGTAATTCCGGCTCAACCAGAGCAGAATGTTAACAGTTGGTCTGGCCGCCCTGATCTCAAGAAGATTAGGTCACCAGTGCCTCCAACACCACCTGCCAAAGTTGGGATGTCGCCGGCAGTGATGTCTTTTATGCAGGCTCAGCAGACTAAGGACGTGCCAACGATTTCGGCCCCACCATCTCTCGATGGCAGCTTAAGCTCGGAGCAGATGGCGTCTATGTCTGCTCCACCAACGCCGGTTATGGGTGCTGATGAGGACGAATCGAGTTCAGGCTGGGCGGGAGTCCAACTGCAACCCGCCGCCCTAGCCACCTTACAAGCTCTATCCGGAGGTGGAGACGAGAATGAGCAGGGATTCCATTCAGAGCAGATCATCGAGGTGCCTGAAGAGAGGGCACCGGAGATGTCGCAACAAACCCCACGTGCATTCACTTCTGTGCGGCCGCAATTGAGGCTTAGCACTGAAGAGCAGCAGTCATTGAATGGTCTGACGAGACTCTCTATCCCATCACCTGGGGGCTTCTTCTCGGGGCTGTCTCTTCGCGCCCGACACACATGGCATCTGCCGTCGATGACCCCTGATGATATTGCGCCGCCGACATCGACTACTGCAGAGCAATTCTACCGATGTCCGTGGAACCAGCCCGCGCCACCAGTACCGGCTCTGCCGTCCATATCACCCCCACCTTCCCGCCCCGAAGAATTCGGTAGCTTCGTCATGCCACCGCCGCCACCGCCGCCGGTGGAGCAAATAGTGGCGGTAAGGGATTCTATGTCGGATGGTATTCCGACCGCTAGGCCAGTGATGCTAGAGCAGATTATTGAGGCTAGAGAGGTCGTATCTGAGGGTCCACCTACGGCCCGGCGCATTGAGCCTGTTAACGCCTCGGCCTTCTCTTCAGCCCCGGCTGAGCCGGTTTCTCCGAAAGAGGGGGAGGCGGCGACGGAGATTGTCACTGTCTATGACCCAGAGTATGCTAAGAAACTACAAAACGAAGCTCTTTCGAACTTGGACCGGACCGAGCTCTGGCTGATGGCCCAAAAAGCCTACCTGAGTGGCGTCTTGCCAGAAAAGGATGCCGAACCGGAGTCGGAACCCACGCCGAAGACCCCGGAGGTTGAAGCTAAGGAAGAGCTGGAGGTCGGAGAACCCGGGACCGGATCTAACACGTCTCCGGTCCAGAAGAAGAAAACGGTCCGGTTCTCCGAGATCATCGTCAAGAGTAACATCCCTCGCAGCCTGCCGTCGAAGCTGCTGCGCCAGGAGTCGGCGTACTACCGCGCATTCCAGGACTACGTGATCCAGTCGCGCGGGCAGGACGCCTTTGTGCACCGGCTCCCGCGCTTCGAGGCCCTCCAGGCCCAGCGCGTCTCTCTGCGCGAGGCCCACCGGAACCAGCTGCTCGGCAAGTACCAGCTGAGCGTGGTGCCACAGTCAGCCAAGAAGCGCATGAGCGCCAACGTGGCGCGCGGCGACCACGTGCTCTCCGAGGACGACCCCGAGAAGATCCGCCGCGAGAGGGAGACCGAAGCCCGCAGGCAGATGGCCGTCGCCGCCTGGCACGTCGGCGCCCTCAAGGCCCTCAACGGCGGCCGCCTATTCTCGGCGCCCGTCGAGAAGCGGCTCAGGCGCCTGTCCATGCGGCCCGCCTGCAGCGGTAGTGGTGGCAGAGACCGCGCCCGTATCCTCGACCTCGGCGGCCAGGCCACCTGCGACTGGGCGTGGCACTGCGCAATTGCGTATCCGGGAGCGAAGGTGTACACGGCGACGACCAAGGCGATCCGGCAGCTGTCCAACTCGAACATCCGGGGCCCGCCGAACCACCGGCAGGTGGCGGTGGAGCGACTGACGCGGCTGCCGTTCCCGGACGCGCACTTCGACCTCGTGTCGGCGCGTGAGCTGCACTCCATTCTCAAGTTCGTGGGCGAGAACGGCGCCGACGAGTGGGAGGGCGCCCTCGCCGAGTGCCTGCGCGTCCTCAAGCCCGGCGGCTACCTCGACTTCAGCGTGCAGGATTCGGACCTCATGAACGCGGGCCCCCTGGGCCTCGCCAAGTCGGTCGAGTTCGGCTTCACCCTCAAGACCCTCGGCTACGACCCCCAGCCCACTCGCCTCTTCCTCGGCCGCCTCGGCCGCGCCGGCTTCGAGGGCATCCGCCGCGCCTGGACATGCCTCCCCGTCGGCGCGAGGCCCCCGGCCGGGGCCAAGACCGGGATCAAGACCAACACCAACAACGCCAAGGGCCAGGTCCAGAACCGGACCGTCCCCGCTCCCGCCGCCGGTGGGCGCACCGTCGAGCTCGACGCTCTTGTCACCGGCTCCACGGATGCGGCGGCCGGCGTCGCTGGTCTGGCCGGCGGCTGGGCCTGGGAGCGCTGGCTCCTCCGCTGCGAGATGGAGAAGGTGGCGTCCGAGGGTCGCCTCGTCGGCACCCAGGAGATGCGGGAAGCGGGCAAGTGCCTCGAGGACGTGCAGGCCGTCATCGAGGAGGGGCGCCGCTGCAGCGCCGGCTGGAGGGTGCTGACCGGGTTCGCGATGAAGCCGAAGGCTTGATCAAGCTAATCATAGTTGCGGGGAGCAGTTGATAGGCGATAGGGAGGAGATGAGTGGGCTGAATTTGTCGGCCTCTGTTGGCGGCGATGTAATAATGTGCGATGCGATGTGTTATGGCATATTTCTTTTGTTCACGTATACGAGGCGGATAAATGAGATGAGCTGAGATGATACCCAGTATCCCGAAAAGGGGGAAACATAACTAAGGGGGAGGCTTCAGTCTGGTCTATCGCACATATCTGTATGTAGTATGCATATGGGCGTTGAGGATGTCTGAATGGTGATGTATCTTATCAATGCATCCGTCTATCAAACTAAATCACTGGCTTGGGATCCGTAGTAGATATCGATCCTGTGCAGACAGATCCCGGTATCCGTAAGCATACGTTTGGCGATATAACAAGTCTAAGCGTCACGGAAGCCTAGACGTCCCTACTTCATGAGGTTTACTGGCGCCCTCATCCCTTCTCTTTTCCATGTCCCGGGCAGAACTGCTTGTCGACTCGATACAGTCGGGACTCTGAACGATGCCTTGCTTGAGCGCTTCATGAGAATTCTTGCTCCTTAGGGATACGCCTTTAAGAGACCATCGATCTAGCGTCCGGCATGCGCCCTCCGGGCGCGTCCCCGTGGTCACCGTCATGTACGAGCCGAGCCAGACGCATACATACACCTCGCTACCAGCTTACCGTGTATGAGTTCAGTCGGAGTACTGGTACGGCTCAAGGGCAAAAAAGTGTCGTTTAACCTTCTCCCAAGGCGTCGATAACGGAGGGTTTTTCTCCCTGGTTAAGGGGCGAGATGAGGCAGCCGACCACCGGCGAGGCACGGCATTGGGCGGATCACCGAGCGCGCGTGTGCAACAGACAATGGGCTACGTGGCCTACGGGCTGCTCCACACCCCATCGGGACCGTTACTTGCTCACTGTTTCGACTCAACGCGACTGTGCGGAACTTCTAGAGCATCTTGGAGCTCAGCCGCGGCCTCGTGGGATTGACCAAGTGGGCCGGAGTGGCTTATCAGGGAGCGGGAGCGACGCCCGACGCATTCGTTTGGCCTGGCGACGCCGTGAGTTCCGACTATTTTACCTCGGGCGTCGATAACAGGACTGATTGAGTGCGTGTATTCGTCACTACACCGCGAGCCCCAGTTAGCCGCTCTAGCTACGTGTATGGCAGGAAGAGCAGGCTATGTAAAGTATGTAGATAGGTTAAGCGCTCCTGATATACTTGGCCGTCGCGGGTCATTCCATCTGGTTGACGATGGTCAACGCCACCCTAAGACAGACGGGCAGATTGCCGCTTCGCCCATATATCAGGGCCGACCAGTTTTGCATACATTCCAACTTCCGATCTCGTTACTTAGGACGCCGAGGCCGGATCCCCGGCGAGTCCAGTCTCCGCCCGCCTGGCCATCGAACCCGGTTTCCTCGGGGCCATCTTTAAGGCTAAATACCCACACCCTCATCCTGCCGGGAACCTCCTTAGAACCCTCTCGCACACCAACCAGCTAGCTACATCTTCTCCACCTACCGCGCGTAGGGCCCGGAAAATAAGATCCTGATCGGGTCGGCTTGGCGGCGCAAGAGAGCGCTTAACAGCCCCTGTATAGCTCGAAAGGGGTTTACAGGACGGTTTTGCACAGCGAGGCGCCCACAGGAACGCTATTCCTTATTGACCAATTCGGTCTCCCCTGCAGAGAGGGTATGCCGCCGAAATCATATGTGCGACCTCCACTCTATATCGAGCCATGCATGCTCACGAAAGGAACTGCGCAACATACGGCCGACAAGAGGAGAGTTCCGCATGACGACTAGGCACCGCATCCCTGCTATCCCCGTACCACCGCAGCGCTTGCTGAAATAAACCAAGGAGAATCGACCAGGTACCGTGACTCTCCAATGCTTGCAAGGTGCGCTGCTGGCCACGTCGCATTGACCTAAACAGAGAATAACCCACCAGCCAGGAGCAAAACCGGTATTGCGTGACAGACGATCGGAAAGGGGGACGAGTACTGCTGACGCCCCGACTCCTCATCTCACCGCACCTTGCGCGTTTAACTTTAGATGGCATCTCGGACTTCGGCCTCCACGAGCACATCGCATTTACTGTCAGGGCCCGGAAGCGCGGGAATTGAAAAAAGCGAGCCGTAATAAGCAACCGATGCAAGGGAAGAGGCGGATGGTTCATTCGTCAACCTACCTGGCAGGTAAGCAAGCAAGAGAGGTGGCAGATCACCTCTCAACCGCCTACCTACGTTCTTGCATACGCAAGTACAATGAAAAGAAAACCCCTTTAAGACGGTCGGTTATTAACCCAGGATCATGGGCCGCGCGGAGTTCAGGAGCCACTCTCAGGTCGAGACGACACCCGACGATTGGTCCACCCCAGCTCAGAGCCCAAAGAAACGAAGGGCTTAGCCAAACACCGCAACGGTGATGGGCGCGCTCATTGGAGACCGCCATGAAACGGTCCGCGGAGGCGGTTCACGGCTGGCGCAGGGACATGCCAGCTCAGCTCCTCGACCACACAAGAGAGATTATTATCTCCGCAATCCCAGGCAGTAGTCGGCCCGCGGGCGTCGTCATTAGCCGCTCTGTCACCGCCTTCGAGGTTTCACGCCCGGGGCCCTTCGCAGAAACTCGCAGGGCGAAGTCGACATGGTCTCGCCGCGGGCCTTGACTACCACAAACCGCAATCAGCTCCGGCAAAAGATGTGGGGAAGCGGAGAAACAGCTTTGCTGCCCTGCTACAATCGGGAGAAAGCCTCGCATAATCCAACCCAGCGTAGTAATTGCGGAGATAGGGCGGGCTCCTGACTAACCATTTCAGGCTGCTCAGCAGCAACACAGGGCATTGGACAGAGATCTCATGGTCTGTCAATGCCTTTTTCGGCTTGCCAAAAGCTTATTAGCCGGATAGCAGCTGCATCTCACTCGAGACATGGCCCGATCTCAAACCTGCCTTCTAATCGCACCAACCGAGGAGGGAATGGCGACGTCTTGGCGTCTGTTCTCGCGGGATATACATCCAGTGTTCTCAGAGAGGGTCTAACGTCAGCACGTTGATCTTTAAAGTGATGATTGTCTGCCGATTGTCAGCGGCAGTGCCCGCGATCCTTCTCGTATTATGCAGAAGTCTATCAGCAGAAGACGGGTAAGCTTATCAAAGTTGCGAGCGGCTGGGCTGAGCTGAGCTCGGCAGGAAGTTCGCCACGCCGTCTCCCATAAACCTAAGCGCTCGTAGGATGACCGAGCCTATCGAAGGGGATTGCGGACTTCTAGCAGTAAATCCCCCATTAATTAGCTGTGGGCGCGTTGGCGTCAGGCCACTTCGGTACGGGGCCCGATATCTGATCAAGAAGAAACACCTGCCCGATCCGCCTAGCTTCCTATGTTCACGAGCCGAGGAAGAACCTGACGGCGAAAGCCAGAAAAGCGTACCGGGGCAAAGAGCCCTATCCATGGCTAGCACGCATGATCGGCATGAGAACATGCCATTAGGGAATCGGTCGCGATAAGAGTGGGCTATATTGCAGCGTAGCAGTGAGCGCGTGTGCGTGAGTGTGGCGCACGCGATATAGGCTGGTGGTCTCTTCCCCGCACGAGGCGAGTGCCCCGATGGGCGTTGGAACACTTCCTGAAGGCGGAGCTGTGCCAGGTCCGAACGCAGCGTTGTATGCCCCATGCGCAAGGAGATGGGCATGAAGGACAGTGCTGAAGGCGGCTGACGGTGAGACGCAGGGCCGATCCCGCCCATTCTCGGCCGGCGCTTCCCGTGTACTCTTACCCCAGACCCGAGCTACCCGCCAGAGATCATCCTTGTACTGGTGGCTATTCAGCGATGGCGAGGCCAGAGTATAAGATATGGGCGCATATAATACCGACACTGCATAATGCACAGCGCATGTCCGTCATGAAGTATGTGTGCGTGTGCGCGGGTGTTTGTGCGTAGATTGGTTTAGACGACAGTATCCTTGCACTTACAGACAGATGTATCGAAGAGTAAAAGACGTTGAGCGTCTTGACTTCTTCAGGCTAAATCTCTCCCATCAGTAATGCATGCCAAGTCGAGGGGGCCGTGGGTACGTAGACATACCTCCATGCTTCTTACGGCAAGCTCAAGGTGTGGAGGCCAGGTACCGGAGAATATAGTCCACTATAGATCTCAAACCGGAAAGGTCGGGTGCGGGAATCCCTCCGCAAAGCTGAAAGCCCGTACCCATAGGTAAAGCAAGACGGGAAGTGCTCATGTCACGAGCCCCACCGGTCAATGGAGGTACGTATACGACAAAGGCCCGCGTGCGACGACTTCTCGCTTCTCGACGCATGCATTAACTCTCAGGTATATTTGTCGCACAGGGTGTCGATGGGTAGACATAAGATGCATGTGTTGGTATATTAATGGCAAGGGTCGAGAGTTATATAAAATTTTTCTTGCGTTGCCTTGGAAGCTGGGATCGGGGGGACGATAAAGCAGCCTGTGTGGCGTAAGGCCATCCTTTAGTATCTGTCCGTCTATGGCACGAAATGTATTGAAGCAGGTGAGTGACTTTGCCGTGACATGCAACAGGGTATTAAGGTCTCTTGCGCCGCACTTGGGGTCCGTAAGGCTCCGCTTGGCAGTCCAGACGCAGAAACGCGGCACGGTCCAGCGGTGTGTAGCTAACGTCCAGCGTCTAGCCCCCCGGTTTCCTCATCAGACACCGGCCCAGTGTTCGCAACAAATCAAATCAAATGAGGAATTATGGGGAATCGTTGTCCCCTGATGGCTTCAGCTGGCCTGGCTGATTTGCTTTGCCCAGCTAGGACTAGCCACATATTTTCTCTTCGGCAAAGAAATAAAAAGATCTATATCTGCCAAAAAAGAGTAGGTACAGTATGGGACCAGTTATAACAATATTATTAAATATTGTTCTCTCCAGTTGGGTTTGAAGCCGGGGCCGACGTGCTTCTTTCTGGTTATACTATCGTACGTATACAAATCTGGTGCAACCCTGTCCAATAGGGATTTTGTGGCACGAGGAGGGCAGACTTCCTCCAACCTCCGCTGCGGGAGTGGTACCCACATTTGGATCAATTCCCCATCCATCTAGCCCAGCTACCGAGGTAAGTAATACTCGATTGCGGCCTGCCGAATTGAAGGATCTGAAGAGGAATGAAGAGACCCTCCCGATCAGCAGTAGTAAGGAGCTCACACGACAGAAGATACGCTCGGTACCAGCATATGTGGAAAACTTCGCTCCTCTATACTAGCTACCTAGTCAGCGTCAGCCTTTAGCTTCTCTGACGGGTGCCGATCTTCAAGTGTCCGGTAGGGATGATCAGTAAGACCGCGCCGGGTGGGGAACGGTGCGTCTCCGCACACAAAACACGAATTACGGAAGGTTGTAAGACGATGAAGGGTGGGTATCAACATCATTATGTATCCTCTACGTATATTCACAACTGTAACATACAGCTCCATCCGAGGTAAAAATCTATAGCACCAAGAGGTATTTCCGTTAGACTCCACCAAGGGTATCTCCCAACCTACTCCTTCTCCTTATCCGAGTCCAGTTCCATTTTATCCCCATTGTTTTGATCCACCTGACTGCTGGCAGCAGGGGCGGCCGCGGTAGCCTGTTTCTCGTTCGCCTTAACCTTGCCCTCAGCCTCTACAATACCCATCGGAGTGGAACCTCCACCGTTCCTTTGAAGAGCGGCCCCCTGGTCCTTAGGGGGTTTCGACGCCGCCGGAGGGACGATGACGTTCAGAACGCAGTCGTCCAGGTGCTCGTAGAACTCCTGTGCCGTAGAGAATCTAGTCTGGCAGATCGAACACTTGGCGTCGCCACCGTTGCGAGACATGTTGCCAGTAATTATCATCTTCCGGCTGTTTGGCGGCGTTTGTTCGACATTGTGCACGGCAGTTAAATGCCGTTTGAAGACATCGGCCCTGTTGAAAGCTTTTTCGTAGGGGGTGCCAGGCCCTGGACAGAACGGACAAACCATTGTCCCCTTGTAGTGGGTCAACGCGTGCCTATTCTTATCGTATTTTCGGGCGAAGCCTTTGGTGTGATATTCGCACGTCTCTATCGGACATTTTTCCGGTCGCTCCTCCTGATGTGTAAGCATATGAGCCGCCAAGTCTTTGAAGACCCTGCCGCAGTCGGGATGGGGACAACGGTTCCTATTGTCTTCAACCTTTGTCGTCATCGGGCTGCTGTGGATCGTGCTCTCTAGGGGAGGGGCTATCGACGGTGCCAGGAGGGGGCCTTGCGGGGGCGGCGCAGGTGCAAGTCGGGGGCCTTCCATGTACGTTGGCTGTGGTGGCAATGCGAACTCTTCAATCATCCTCGCATCGTTATCCTCCTCGCCGCTG
The DNA here is from genome assembly GCA_004155935.1 of Monosporascus sp. GIB2. NCBI lineage: Eukaryota > Fungi > Ascomycota > Sordariomycetes > Xylariales > Monosporascus > Monosporascus sp. GIB2. The sequence goes on from QJNV01000524.1 coordinate 20,992, forward strand.
GAGTCGTCATTATCATTGTTTACATCTATGGACTGGCGAACTTCCCGCATCCAATCCTTGAGAATTGTCATTGGAGGCCAGTCCCCGCTTGCCTTGCCGCCCCTGTGGGGATTGAAATGGGCACGCCGCAAATGGGCCGCCGCGTTGTAGTATGCGCCGTAGCGTTTCTGAGTTACGCATGCCTTGCATTTCGCGAGCGGTATAACCGGCTGTGGTGAGTTAGGGGTTGAGCTTTGCGGCTCGGTGCATACCCATCTTTTGACCAAGGCAGCGTGTTTGGCATCGGTGTGCCTCCGAAGCTCGTGCTCCCCGCGGAATCCCTCGGGGTACTCATTACACTTGCCGCAAAATACTCTTCGGAGCGGCGGGCGTTGGTAGGTAGTCCGGAGCTTACTTGGAGAGGCGAGGCCCCTCGAGATTGCGCGCGCAAATGCAGGGCTCTCTCCAACCGTATGCCGCCTCGTCTCATCTATGCTGTACTCCGCGGGAAACAACTCCTGCTCGCCTTTGTTTGCCCATGGATCGATCGGCCGCCATTCGGGTATAGATTTTCTGGGTTGGCCGGCGGTGGCGGCTTCGCCCGGCGGATGGTAACTGACCTCGCGGTAAATCGGCGTACGCTGCCTGAAGAAACCGTTGAACGCAGCCCCTTCACTCAGGTAACCGCTGCCAAGACCAAGGAGGAAATCCCGAGATGAACGAATGCCCCACGCTCTCCACTCATCCTTTCGAATAGCCGCTGATGCTGCAGTAAAAATCGCCCGATCGTTCCCATCCATTTCGAGAGGGGTTTCATCCAGCATCATAGGAGTCGACCAAGCAAAGAGACTCACCATGGCCTTATAGACACCATGCATGGAAGCAGCACTAGTAGACATGGCCAACCCTGCATGTGCTGGACTAAGCAGGCTTCGAGATGGAGTTGAAACTAGGTCTGCCAGGATGGTCCTCACAACGCTGAAGATGCAAACCGAAAAGAAAACGGCCATCCAGCCCTTTGGCTCCACAATAACCCTGCGCATAGTCGCATTTTCGAAAGATTGCAGAAATTGAGTCATACAGTTGTAGACTAACCGGTTCCGTCCATCGTAATCGATGTCGTCTGGCAGGAGTTGCGCCTCTTCTACGTTAACCTGGGTACGTATTGAGGGTTCCTGCTGTTGCAGGTCGAACAATAGGATCTCCCTGAGTAGTAGCTTTGCACGGTAGAGGAGAGGGTACCTCGCGGCTTCGTCTTCTCGACTTTCCGACATGTAACCAGTGAGCCGGAAGAGTTCCCAGAAATGAAATGGAGTCCCTTCGGCGTTCCAACTTGCCGCGAGCACCTTCAATACTGGAGGTGGTTTCTCCACCGGATCTTTCGAGTAGCCAGCTAGGGTGGGGTTCGAAATCGGTAGCGAAGCGAGGTCTTCTGTCCACCAAAAACCGTCATCGAAATCAATATGCTTCTTCACCATTTCCGCTACGGATTGATCAACGATATACGTCCGATCGAGGTATTCGTTCATGTTCCTTCGCCTCGCCATCGGTGATGCCATCGGCGTCTGGGAGCGCCTAGGAGAGAGTTGCTCTATATTCTCGTGAGTGGTGCACTTGAAGGACGTAAGATACGCGCGCCTACCTGGCAGCATCAAATCTGCTAGCGCAGCCAATGAGCCGCGGTGGCATCCAAGCACTTTCCAGAAGTCTTCGCCGGGTGGGTCGGCATTCTCAGAACAATATGCACAGTCATCCCTCGAATCGCACTAAAAACCGTCAATGGAAGTTACTCTAAGACACGGGTGGAGACTTGCAGGCTTTGCATGGACCTTGCAGCGAAGGCAAGGTCCAGTATCTCGGGGAAGTTTGAGCTCTCCTATAGACTGAAGCCTCGAGTGGCCCACGCGACTCCGCTTGAGAGGAGGTAGCAAAGGATCAACCTCAGCCTCAATCGCACCTCGTGTTTGCGCAGAGAATTCGGATGCCAGAGAATATCCCAACAAGGAATCTCTACGATCACTCGGTTGACTAACAGAGACGAGCGGCGGAAGGGACGATGATGAGGCTGAGAGACGCGGCGTTGGCGTTGGCGCTAGTGCTGGCACCGGCGCCGGCGCCGGCGAGGCCGGTCCGTGTTGATCGATTTTCGCAGCTTGTGAGGGCTGCTGAACTGAGAAATTTACCGGCGGGACGCTGCTGGCCACAAAGCTTGAATCTCTTTTCGGCGGGCGAGCAACATGCTGCTTCAGGTGCTGGTCGCGGTCTTCAGCATTGGGAAAGCCATATATATAATACAGGCAGCGGTCATCCCAGCATTTGAAGGAAACTTGACGCCGCGCGATGAGCGGCACAGTTTCCCTCAACCTCCAGCCGCGGAAAATTGGATCGTAGTAGGAGATATTCCTATCGAGCCAGGCGCCATATTCAGGCGGCGCGTTATCCGGAGTGGACAACTTAAGCGCTTCTAAGAACTTGTGGTCCAGCAAGTCCAGCCCTAGTAGTCTATCTGTTAGTGCAAGGGCGAGATGAAGAGAGGCGACCAATGTCCCACTCATACCTTGGTCTATTAAGTAACTCTCAATGCACTCGCATTTATACTGCAGAGCTCGGGCTTCCTCGACGTCCGACAAGACGGGGATTGTGCCCGGAAAGCCTGAGGAAACATTAGGATCAGTAACATGCAACAATCCGACGCAATTTCAAGACATGAAGGAGATGACCCACGTTGGCTGTCTACGAATTCTTGTAAAGCTTTGAGCTTATGGCGGAGCATGTCCAGCTCCTGCGTGCTATTGGGGAGGTACTGGGCTGGCAGCAGGGCGGCGATTTTCGCCTGAATTTCAGCTTGCTGCTGGAATAAGTCTCGAATCGTGGGGTCCAAAAATGGATCATAGGTGGGCGCAACCGAAGTATCGAGATCCAAGGTCCGTTCTATGAACTGAATCTTATTCTGAGTACCTCGAAAATCATTTCGAGGCTCGACCGAACTTGTGTTGCTGCGCGACTCCATCGACATCCGTGACGGTTGAGGGGATGGCCCAACATCATATGTGGAAGATTTGCTCAGAGGCGACTGTTTTTGCGGTCGCAATTTGAGCTTGTGTCGCCTCATGGGCGACGGATGGCCGTTTACCATCTCCATCTTTCCTGTGTCCTCTGTCGAAACCTGCTACGCTCACCCAACTCGCTCGCTTGTTAGCGGGCGCCGTTGCAGGCCGTAAAGCTCGTTCGTCGATTGGCGTTGCAGCACGGGGTACATCAATTAGAGTATAATGAAAAGCGAGTGAAGAATCCAGATGGATATGAGCTGAAAATAGAACAGAACAAAAAGTGCTATAAATTTGCCGTTGCTGCGCCGCACCTAGGAAGAGATATAACCGAATACAGTCATGCTTCGAACAAATGCAAAATATCCGTGAGCAGTATCAGTATGTACAGTTGGTCTCTTTTCTTCACCCTCCCTCGTCGGAGAATACTGCACAGATAGGGTAAAAGTTAGGTAGGATAGGATGGACTTCGAGGGTGGCGCTGCGAGGAGATGATGGGAAGTCTAGGTAAAGGCAAATAGGGACGGCTAACAGATAATTCGCCAAGTTTTTAGTCTAAGAGGGGCTCCCGACTTACCTACCCTGCTGCGTAATGCTATCGCTCTACACTCGTAGCGTGTTCGATTGCTAGAAGAATGATGGTACTTGTACAATACATAGGTACCTACTGACTGGACGGCGATGCCATGAAGACCGGTTAGACTGGGTTGCGCCACTAATCAAATTGACACCAAACGTCGAATAGCCCAGGGCAGTGGGGCAGGAGTCACGTAGGCAGGTTACTATATACAGGGTAATTCGGAGCTGACGGGCGGAGGGCGAGTGCTGAACGCTGTCCGCTCGTCGTCTCCCCTGCTCCGTCCTCAGCCTATTCTGCCGCTGTGCCATGTATATGTATTGTACGTGTACATCTATCCGCATATACATTTAACAGCTGCGCTAGCACTGTCGGGTGCATTGCAAGTGGATCCGCCTTAGGACTTCAGGAAGTTCAGGTCGTGAGGAGTGGGGCCAGCTCAGTCCGCAGTGCCTATACCTCGTAGGATCAGTTTAACATCCTAGTTAGGTATTTTTCTAGCCAACTTTAAACTTGTCTTTATTAAAATGTAATAACTTCGCCCTTTTTGTAGATAAAACTTAATTATTATTTGATTCCGATTACGCACATCCTTATATGAATTAAAACCTTAATATAGTAATAGCGTTAGATCTAACACTTGGGATACCTGACAGGGATGTTAAAATTCGGCATGAGAAAGGGCAAGGCGGGCTGACCGTGGCAAGATTTTCTCGGGGAGGTGTGGATTCGCAAGGGAGTATCATAGCTAGTGCACAAGCGTACGCATCATGGCTTTCAGCAGGTGCACAGCTGAAGTGTACTTATGCGGGCAAAAGCATCCTTCCAGCATGGTGTAAGTACCTTTCTACGGGGCTGTACTTACGCGGTAGCCGATGTTACTTGAGACGTCGGTCAGGCCGCAGCTTCAGCGCTCTTGTAAAAAGGGCCTAATAAGTGGCTGGGGGTACCTGGCTACGGGTCCGGTACGAACAAGAGCAAGGCAGTGGGCTACAGACCAATAAGGAGTTCGGGTGTCTCAGGAGCGGAAGGGCAGAGCGCCAGGGCGCAAAAGTGATTCTAGGAGAGGAAAGAATGAATATGTACGACATGGTCAAGCCTTTGGAACACTCTCCAAAAAGGGCACAATGCGGAGCCATGGGCGATTGGGTAATTACTTATTAAGTCCGCCCTCAGTACATGAGAGCGGGCACCACAGCGATTTCGAATTTGGTCTTAGGAGTATGTACGTAGTAAATGGAGGTAACTCCAAGGTCGTTAGTGTACTTATACTGGGGCGTATGGGCCATACTCAATATACCCTGTTACTTAGGTTAGATGTGCGCAGTATTTCCGGCCCTTAAGTTGAAATAGCGTCCAACGTTCTATATCCGGATATCTTGTTGATCAGTCAATCATGGATTTTCCACAGAGTTATACCTTATCAAGGGTATACACCGTCTTTTATAACCTCAAGTGTCATCAAACACCCGAGGTCGGCAGTGGAGTCTGGGCTTAATAAACCCGGCAGATTCGCCGGATAGCCTCTCGCGCCGCGCGCCTTGTCCCCGTTTCAGCTGGCCGGACCGACAAACTTCAGCTCTGAGGGAAATAGTCAAAAGCAGTGACACATTTCAGTTATTAGCATGTGCTGGGCTGGGGGCGGTTTAATTGAGCCGAGTGGATACCGAGCGCTACCCCACAGTAGGGTTATTTCACTCCCCTGCTAACCCTACGAAAGTACATAGGTACTCAGCGCTAGGTTGACTACAGTTCTTGGGAGCCCTCACAGCCCCCCAGTGAAGAAGTATCATAGGCGAGCGGGCGCTTCCCTGGCCGGGAATACCCAGGACAGATGAGGAGGAATTAGCCAAGCTGGCTTTCCAGCAATCGAAGGATGGACCAGGTGCTAGCCTCGAAACGCTTCAGGCTGGCAAGCTAAACCAGTTTGTGCTAGTATCTCCGTTCGTTCTTGTACGACGACACCTTCCCACTCGGTCCAGCGAGGACGAAATAGTAAATAAAAGCGACAGCACTAGGGGGAACAGAAGTCTCTGCGTCTGAGTGCACAAGTGCGGTTGTAAGAACGGTAGGTAACCCTTTCGACAACATATACCAGATCTGGCCGTGTCGTCGAGCTGTTGAAGATCGTCGGCATTCGATATTGGAAGCTGTGATGCAAGTAATGCAATGCAATGCGATCGATCACTCTGTGATTCCCGTTGCGCAGAGAGACACATTCACAAGAGAAGCGATCCATATCACTAACCTCAGTATGTACCAGCCCTAGGACAAGATGTCGTGGGCGTTCAATCGGCGATGTTACGTAGGAAGGCCTCGATGTGAAGGGCATCCCGCCCCAACGTCGAAGGTGGTCGACCAGTTTCCTAATGGTTGGGTGAACGGTACTATCTCCAGAACGCGATGCTGTGACCGGCGAGTTATGCTATTCCTTCAACCCGCGGTTGCCGGGCCAGGTTACTGAGTATGTAAGTGTTGATACTGGGTATCTGTAAGATTACAACGAAACTTCTGTACTCAGGGAATGGTACGACTTAAGAAGAGCGTGTGTTGCTACCACTTGTGAATGCTCCAAAGAAGGCATATCATGAACAAGGCCGGCAGGTGTTCATAGAGCTCTATCATATTCATATATACTTATCAACGGAGGTAGATGCTTGCCAAGAGGGAAAGCCCCAACCATGGCGCCGCCAATATATAGAGACTAAGCACATCACCCCGTGACGCGGTCACGGTCACATCTACTATCTTCTCTATATGTAGGTGCCTATCGAGCCGTTTTCATTACCGCGTACCCAATATTCCTAGCCGAGGCTACACAAACCATGGATTCGCAATCCACCTAGTACTATATCGCTCTCGTCGCCATGAATGGTAAGGCGCTCGATTGGCTTTTCAAAAGCTCCATCAGCTGGTGATGCCCAAGTAGTGTAACAAGCTCAACAACGACTCACTTTTCGGCCATACTAGCCGGTGCGCGGTCATACCATACGCTGTGCACATGCGATACATATATATACGCAGTGTAAACCCCCTTACCTATGTAGCCTTCGATGGCAAAGAGGAAATTCCGAGTGCATGGTTTCCCAAAATCGAGGTGATATAAACCCTACGAACAAATGTCAAGTACCAAAAGACGCCGCCTACGAGTTGAGTTGCTCACAGGAACATGCTGTAGCTGTCACGGCTTATCCCGCGGACCATACACTCCTCTTTTAATCTCCAACGGCTTAGATGACAGATATCGTCCCCCAAGGGGACCAGGGATGATCTGAGCTTTGTGTGTTGCCAGCATCTTGGGACGAAAGTTCGCGGAATGTCTTGCCTCTCCCACCCCCTCTCTTTCTGTCAGTGTTCTCTCTCACTCTCGAATCCGCCGTCTTGCCCCTTTACAGAGGAGGCAAAAGAAAACAGATAGCGAAGTAGCTCATCTAATAAACTCAGCATCCATTCCCCCTCCATCTCGAATGTCGGTTTACATTGGTAGCAATGATGCTTAACTCCTAGATATTACACCATCACTACCGGCATTCGCATCTCACTGCCGATGCATGCGCTTGAAAAACCCTGCTGTAGTGGTGTGTTTTTCTGTGTTTAAGGCGGTTGGGCGGCCGGTCATGCATGGTTGACGCTCCCAAGTGCAGACCAAACAACGCTGCCGACGGATGGTGCATCCAAGAGTGTCACCCGGGAAGTCAGTCGGCCAGCTTGGCGAGAGCTTTCCGATGTGTGAGCCGGCACCTTTCGCTGATCGCTTCCCAATCGGGAGATCAGGATCTTAAGTGCGTGTATTAATGGTTGCGAAGTGCCGAGGGACGCTTGCTTTTATGTAGCATCGGCCTCTCTTATTACCACCGTCTGACTGGCGCAGTAGCTACTGGCTCGCCTGCTGCGAGGCGGAAAAGAGGACCGCGACCTGCATGGTTCATCACCATGCAGATGAATGAAGCAGAAGTATAGTATAGGTAGCAATACGCCGGTATATTCCTTTCGTCCGACCTATGTACCCAAGTACCCGAGCAGGGCAAAATACCCCGTCAGCCGCGTCACGTTTTCTACGTGATCAGCACTTTGCAGGGAAAGCAACGATTGATCATCGCCCATTGCGCCTCAACCCGTCGTGGGACTTGACACTTCCAAGGCCGGTCAATTCAAAGTCGACAGCACTTTTTCACTCAGCATGATGACGCCGCGCGCCGATGCAGGACCTCAACTGTGCGCATACGATATGTGGTATCTCTTGAAACCGCCATCATCTGACATTTTGTGACGAATCACGCCCCATCGAGCGCACACGGGCTGCAGGAAAAGGGTTGTATCGAGTTGATGATATGCTCTGTTTTCGGCGCGCAACTTCGCAAGGTGCCCCGCCGATATCGAGATGGTGCGACATCCTATCGTAGTACGGTTCGGAACAAAGGCAGGGCAGCTATCCGGTTTCCGTAATATAGAATCTGTAGTACCTGGCTTCTACAACGCTCTTTTGACTATAGCCACTAATGCCCATAATCAATCAGATGTAAGGTTTTGCGCAGTTACCCGCACGACAGAAGTTGCATTGCGAGAGTGATTGCGCGTCATTAACCTTAGAAGTGAGGGCTCCCAGGGGCTGTTCTGCCAACCCGCCCCCCTCCCGCGGAGAAGTTTCGACCCCAAAACCCCATAACCACAAAAGCACTGGCCTCGTCAGAAGTGGTTACACTAGCACGATACTGATCGTCCCGGTTGCACTCATTTTCTCGGTGGTCAGACCGCCTATTGGCAAAGCAGCTGCTCTTTCAGCTCCGGCTGCCTGTCCTAATATCTCAGCAGCGACCTTTCCGAGGCTTGGCGGCGGGCCGCCCCGCGTTCAGCTGGCCCCTAAATTCCTATAGGTAGCTGCTCCTAGTAGACATTCGCTGCGCAAGATGCTGTTAATCGACGCCGTAGATCCTCCTACACGATTTTCGAGTCTCTATTAAAGCAAGCGCAGCGCTTTTAATGTCCACTGGATCGGAATCAGGAGAGTGATGCATTCAAATGCCTAAGATATTCTTAGTGTTGGTTCGTGCGTCTTGATAACTCCGCTTGCTACTCGCTAGGTAAGCTACTATGCGAACTTAGGGTCATTTTGGCATGATGGACGATCTTATCGTTTCGGACTGGGAGTTATGTAGACGACGGCTTCGCCTGGAGATTATGCATATGATGATAAGATGGAGGCGTGCTCTTACTGTCAAAACCCCTACCTCGTATCCCTTTCATTGCTGTCTCACATCGGCTGGTAGCACAATGATTATCTACTCATGGAAAAGCAAATAGCTGTAACGCCATCCCCATTCCTAGTAAGAGACGTTCCCTCAATGATTAGTCTACCCCTTAAGCCCCATCTCCGCGGATCTCATCATCAATCAGATACAGTCCTCTTGCCATCAGAGACTCTGGTAAACCGGCCGACTATATACTTCCCATCCTCAAGCCCTCTTCACGAAACTTAACCCCCCTCCAGCTTCGCGACAGAGATAGCCCCTATTCTATCCAAGCCGGTTCATATTCCTTAATAACCACGATTCAAACAAGTATGCATTTTAGCCTCTAGCCGACTAGGAAGATTGACAAGGAAGTTGAGAACCCATGACTACTACAAGCATATCGACCAGCACGGAGAAGTGTTGTCCGTTGATTGAGATCCCGGCATCCACTACAATCACCGAACTCAGCTGTTCGCTGTCGTAACAAAGCCATTGTAGGAGGCGACCTAAGATCTACGGTGTTTTCTCTAGTGTAGGATGCCGTCTAGGAATCCGGGGTTTCCTCTGGAAAATGCGGCTACCCCTATATGAGGTGGCAAGTCTAAGAAATTTCTTCACATTCCTAGCCTATGACACACCTTAAGAGTTCCTTTGTTCCTAATGAGCCTACCATATACGATTTTACATACAAATCCTACACCAAATTAGCTACGAGCACCCTCCTTGAAAATGGCAACATCAACAAGGCCAAAATACCGGCAGGCCACAACAGAGAGAGTAGACAACCCAGCATACATAGAGTTGTCAATGAGGAAGTTGCCGACCAGATCTATCCTAGTTCGGGCAGCGCGTGCCAGAATCGTAACCCGTGTATTGTGAGGTCGCCTTCCAACCCCACGCTATATGATCATTGATATTAGCTGACTGCACATAGGGCTATATATATATGCGCTTTTTCGACTGGACTAGAGATAGCTCGTAGGGTTGGGCTTGACACGGCAGCTACGCCTACAAACAGTCACGATTGCATGCCACGACACTGCCATTCCCTACTCGATCTCACGTTGATCCCCTATTGATCCCCCTAACGTCTCTCTCGGTAGAGAGCAGCATCAAACAGATTGCGCCATTTGCTAGAGCGTTCTAGGTCAACATGGCTGCCCCATTAGAACCTAATATCAAGCTTTCCCGTTATGATAAGGTTGTTTGGGGAATAATTATTTTCATAGCAAAATATAATGAAGCTTAATGCCTAGTAGGAGGCCTCGAGCCCATAGAAGCTTCACCGGTAGCGTGTAGTCCGTCCTCTCTCACTCCCTGCTTTTTAACTCCGCAACAGAACAATGCGAGTTGCCAGCCGTGTTGGGTGAATTTTCTAGTAACCTTATCCTCCTCTAGCAAGGGAAGTCAGGTGAAATATGGAGTTAAGTTCAACTAGCGGGCATAAGCGTCTTGCCTCTTCGTGTACATCAGTAAGAGAAAAAGAAACCTAAATCAAGAAACGAAACGTTAAGGTGGCTACGTTGTCCTCATATAAAGTAAAAGGCCCTATATATGGTTTTTTTCCTTCCGTCTTCTTTCTGTTCTCATTCCTTCTTCTCTCCTAGTACTCAATTTATTCATCATTTCCGCCTGCTTAAACAGAAGGAATAAGACCTCAAAAGTGATATCCATTATTGTGAAAGCGAGGACATTGCCAAAGGCGCCATGGGGAATCTGATTAGTGTTTTGCAACGGCGGATCTCGGGCGGTTACCGACTCCTAGGGCAGGCGCCTAACAGGCTTCTAAGACCTTGTTCAAGCCAAGGTATCACGGATTCCGATGTCAAAACCGAATTGACAACGGTAGATCCTCTGGTGGCTGCTGCATTGCATAATCTTGATTGCAGCCTCCTTTGCAGACTTCCCGAGGAGCTGTTGCTTCACATTATGAAACTCCTCGATCCATTGGGCGTGCAGTGCTTGAGACGGACATGTCGGTTGTTCCTCCGCCTCTATTCGTCTCCCGAATTCAGCGACAGCCATCCCAAAATCGTGTATCAGCCTCAGCCGGCCTTGCCGTTCTCCCCTTGGCTCGAACCTGATAGGCAGGCTGGCGACAAATCCGACCTGATACCCCCTGGCCCGTGGAAAGCATTTAAAACCCAGCCTGACCGAGATAGTGAAGACTTGTGCGACGGTTGCCGCAAGATGAGGAGTTTTCCTGTGTGGAAGGCAAAGATGGACCGGCTATCTCGGCACTATATGCATTGTTCCAGCTGCCGAATCGACCATCCAGTTGGAGTGTTCTCTGCAGCTCAGCGACAAGTCCCGTCAAGATCTCGAGTCTGCATAGGACACGAGGGCTTTGTTCGATTATGCGACCACAAAGTGATCAGGTTCGCTGAGATAGTCAGGGTTACACGCGATCTGGATAATGTCGAGACTGCAAAAACACGAAAGGTGCTCTGGACTCGATGCGAAGATCCCACTTGTGGTGTGGCGATCCACTGATACAGGGGCTCGGAAAGGAATAACATTGTTTCGGGTGGTCCCTGAGGCTCCTAGGGGAGCCCTTTTCTGTCACATCACATAAAGACACGAGCACACAGGGATTCACACCGAAAAAAGGGGATGCGGAAGCACCGGCTGTGCAGATTCCATTATTCCATTCAGGCAGGGCCAAAGAGACACGCATGCACCTTCGCTGCAGGTCCCATTATTCATACAGGAAAC
>QJNV01000914.1:4376-32369 GCA_004155935.1 Monosporascus sp. GIB2
CCCCCCCCCCCCCCCCCCCCCCCCCCCCCCCCCCCCCCCCCCCCCCCCCCCCCCCCCCCCCCCCCCCCCCCCCCCCCCCCCCCCCCCCCCCCACCTTATTCTCGCGGCAAAAGATACGTGCATGTCGCTGGTAAGGCCGCTGCACTCAAAGAACAAACTTTGATGATTGGACAGCCAACTACTAGCTCGGACTGCGACCTTGCTGCAACTGGCAGCAAAAGCGGGCACAAGAATAGTTCGCAAAAAGTCGATACGACAGACAACAGCCTGGTCGCGTCACGTCCATGCAAGTCATCACTACCGCGTTATCAAGCCTTTCACGGCTAGTCGCACGTACGATGGTGATGACAAACATTCAGGGAATGGAAGAAGCATCGAAGTGCAACGGACGCAGGCATCCATCCACAGTGTTGTTTGTTGGGGCTGCGGGAGCGCAACGGGCAGGCACTCGGCGTCTGCATGACACAAATTCGCGTTGAGAAACTGCTTCGCGGCCAAAAGCTACCTAGAATTTCGTTTCCGTGGGCCGCGGGTCGGCCCGTGCCGCCTTACCGCTGCACCACAAGCCTGTCGCGCAATATCGAGATCTTCTTTGCAGGGAACACAAGCAAAAGGGATGTACAGATATTTGCAGAATCGGTGTCACCCTTGTGCACCAAAAATAAACTGCTATTTTTGGCGCTGGCACTTATGTTCGCTCTTGCTCTAAGTACTTAAACTTAGTGGGTCACTACTTTGATCCAGTGCGGTAGGGTGGATCGATATGGTCCTTCCTTATCTTACCCCTATGCGACCGCCTATCACCTCACGGTCAATGTTCTCTACTAAGTCCTTATACTGTGTGTTTAAATTCATATATTCCTCATCCAGCAACGTACCAGTCGAAACGAGTTCTCCCTAAAATAGCAGGATGGGGTCTGACCGTCCCCCGTATGCCGCGGTCGGCTGCCGACTACGACCTCCATGCTGAAGTGGACCCTGAGCCAGCGCTGCCTGTAGTACCCTATACCATTACTTACGTTTCTAGAAAAACATTGGCCAAGCTAGAACTAGACCTGCTCGGATGTCAATCGTTGTATGTCACCGGCAACGGCCTTACCCCATCGTTCAAGCCGGGTCCCTATGTGTCGCTCAATCCATCCTTCAATCTACGTTATTGTTAGTATTTGGGGACGAGGCGCGCTTGGCGTGGTGTATCACGAACTTGACCGTATTTGAAGAGAAGCCACCCCACGATCGTGAAAGTCAGAGAGCCGCCCCCAAAAAGGATATACCACCGCCAATCCGGATTCGTTGCTAGTATGTCCACGTTCATACCGAACAGGCTCTGTCGATCCTTCCATTAATCTAATGCAACTTAACAACGTTGATTGAGTGGCGTGCTGACATACCGAAGCGAACATTGCAGGCAAGAAAATGAACTAGGGGTGTCAGCTTCAACAAAGCACGCAACGGTCAAAATCTTACAGTAATCCAACTGAGGCGCTTCATGCTCGTCGCAATGCTCGTTGATCTATGAGCCTCGTTGATTGATACCCAGGCAAACTCCTGATAGTGGTTAGCTCCATTGATACAATAGTCGAGATACTTACAAATTGCAAAAGATCTTTTACGGTTTGGTCCAGCTGGCTGAGCCGGTAACCAACTTCGTCCGAAAAGCTGTCTATTGCCTCCTGCACTTTTCTGCTTTTGTCTGCATTGTACCGGCGGACATGCTCCGCAGCAAAATCTCCAGCTGTACGAACTTGATCTCGCAAGATGCTGCGAAGCCTGGCCCATTCCATTGCATCTTCGGCGAGGTGATGTATCAGTCGGGGATTATCCCCCTTCTCATGTAGTTGATCGACGCGCTGTGGCAATAGATTCCATATAATTAGATGTACCCAGGACTGGTAAGGGGTTCGATTAACGTACCCGCTTAGATAGATGCTCCTCAGCTAAGCCGCACTGTCTCAGCCATCTTTCTTTCAGATAGAGTATGAATTCTTGGAAGAAGTCGGGGCCATCATCTGGAATCCAACCGTATGGCAACATGCTGAAGTGTTCTACCGACCTCCAGTATGGCCCGTCCTTGGGTTTCTCAGGGGGCATCATAGTCCATGCTATTGCGCATATGCCCCAGTTGGATGTGTCGGAGTGCCTCTGGTTTCCTGGGTCTTGTCCGGCGGGGAAACGAACAGCGATAGAAACTATATTATACGTATCATGAACCTTCCTCTCTTCATGAAAAATTTGCGATCTGGGACTGTCCCCCGAGTTGGGGGCCAGGCGACTCAACCAGTCAGGGCAATCTGCAAAGAGGCTGTGAATGTTAATTGTAGTTTGAGAAATGGGAAATGAGTTGACGTACAACAGCCGTCTTTCTCTCCCTGGTTCTGCCGGCATCCTGACTGGTAGTCCTTCCGTGAAGCCTATACGTTTCTCCTCTCCTGGTTCTTCCAACAGTTCCACTCTAGTGCCCAGTGCTTTTTTCCCATATGCGTCAAGCCATTCATTTGCCATGATGCCTTTCGCCTGCGCACGATGCTGGAGAAGCAACTCAACAGATCTTATATCCTTATGTTGAATCGCGAGACGGAGTGGGGTCATGCCGTCAGTATCTTCAGAGTTGACATCTGCTCCAAGAGAGACGAGTTCTCTTGCTATCTCCGTCTGTCTATACAAAACTGCGATATGCAATGGAGTTCGGCGGCGAGAATCCTTTTTGTTAATATCATATTCGGCATCGAGGAGCAACATTCCCCAATTCTGATTGCCTTCTTGGACTAACAGATGTAAGGTGACGCTGTCTCTCTGAGCAAGCAGCTTCACCACTGCCTCGTGTCCGTTCTCTAAGGCGCGCGAAAGCGGTGTCTGGCCACCATCATCCTTACTGTTCGGATTGATGTTATCGTTCTTGAGCAGCAGTTGCACCACCGCCGTGTGGCCGTTCTCCGCAGCCCACGACAACACTGTCCGACCGGAAGAGCTCCTGGAATCTGCAAATATCCGTACTACCGCCTCGTGCGCATTCTCTGCGGCCCATACTAGCGCTGTCCGACCGTTGCAGTCTCGGAGGTTGGGGTCGATGCCATCCTTCTGGAGCAGTAACCTAACTACCGCCTCGTGCCCATATGCTGTAGCATACGATAGTGGTGTCCGATAGCTATCGTCTTGAAGATTCGGGTTGATGCCGTCCTTCTGAAGTAATAGCTTAACTACCGCCTCGCGCCCGTATGCTGCAGCATACGATAATGGTGTCCGACCGTTCATATCCCCGAGGTTTGGGTCGATGCCTGCCTTCTGGAGCAATAGCTTGACTATTTTTTCATAGCCCTCCTCTGCAGCATACGATAGTGGCGTCCGATTGCGGTAATCTCGAAAATTCGGGTCCATATCGTCCTGCTGGAACAGTAGGTTAATTGCCGCCTAGTGCCCATATGCTGCAGCATACAATAGTAATATCGGATATTTATCGCTTTCGAGATTTAGATCGATGCTATCCGTTTGGAGCAGTAACTTAATTACTTTTCTATGCCCTCTTTCTGCAGCATATGATAGTGGTGTCCGAACGTTATCATCTCGAAGATTTGGGTCGATGCCGTCTTTCTGGAGCAATAGCTTAACTACAGCCTCGTGCCCGTAAGCTGCAGCATACGATAGTGGTGTCCGACCGTCCCTATCCCAGAGGTTCGGGACGATGCCGTTTTGCTCGAGCAATAGCCTAACTACCGCCTCATGCCCGTATGCTGCAGCATACGATAGTGGTGTCCGACCGTTCCTATCCCGGAGGTTCGGGTCGATGCCATCCTTCTGGAGCAGTAACCTAACTACTTCTTCATGCCCCTCCTCTGCTGCAGACGATAGTGGTGCCCAGCCGTATATGTCAACGGCATTGACATCTTCAACCCCTTTCAGTAACCTTTCCAGGGAACGTTGGTCCCCGCTTTGCGCTGCTGAATATAGGGACATCTTCCATAGGACTTCATGCGGACGCGTATCGAAGTAACAACAAGGGTGGGAAAATCCAATACGATCACTGAACGGTACCGTGAAATCCTCGGCGAAAACGGGTTTTAGTCGCTACTCTGCGGGCTAGGAGATGCGAAAAAAAAGGAAGCAGAGGAAGACCGTCGCAACCGGCTTTTCTGCTGCTTTCAACGCAGCGGTTGGCGCCGAACTCGGTCGGGCATGGCTGCATTAATCACGTCGCACTCGCTTATCTTACGAACGCCCTCCGCTTGCCAAATGTTATGCTAGCTTCTCCACATTCTGACATTTACTGTATAACCCAACCCAAAGGTCGGACTGTATTTGATCCGGGACACAACCGGATTATCTGGAAATCCGAAACTTCTATCAATATATCTTGGTTTCCGGGAGGCACCGTGAAGTCAGGTTCAACTTGGCGCACCCCAGTTTCTGAACGTGGGGAGCCTAAGTGATAAAGCAGTGCGGGGTTGCTTTTGCTAAGGGGACCAAAAACTGGGGAAGTAAAGAGCGTGTTCTTGATAACAATACAGCGTACAAAACAGAATAATGACAACCGAAATAGCTAATTTGTTTATTCGTTTATGCAAGTGCTTGCATATTTGGGTACGTGGGGGGCATCAGAAATGCGCGGTGCCGGAGCGCAAAAAGAAGCCTACGGTCCGTGCGCTGAGATCTAGGGAACTGGCTGGAAGCCAATTTCGCTAGCGACAGTAGTCTCCAAACTGAAATCCGCATTGTATTTCATCCAAGGTAAATAACGCGCCTAGAGTACCTATACAACAAAGGCACAGAGTGGGAGGGCCAAAAATGGCTTATATGGTCTGTGCCAAGACCTTATTTTAGTGTAGCAGGGGTGACGTCGATTTTGCAAGCTTCTCTACCAGACGAGCTGCTAGCAGAGAACGACTACCAGCAGAATTCCACATGCTTCTGATTGCACTGTAACAACGAAAGCACCAAGAAGGATGACCGCGAAACGTCTCAGATTTACGTTTCCGGTGGGAGCTCCCCCTCGAACGCTACATCGAACGTCGTCATCCATACCGCTTACCTAAGTGGACTCGCGATGATACTGTACTGTAGTATCGGGCTATATTAACAACGCCTTCACCAGTGACCTTGCGCAATAATTCGCCTACTTGGTCGTGCTCTAGATATTGCTATAAATCTTTGATGACAAACGGTGCCTTCTGGGCGTCCTTCGCGATAGGTTTTTCAGCAAGTCATCACCAGGCCCGCTATGCAACATGGCCGTTGCATCACCACGTTAATATTGAGGTGCTTTGTTAACCCATTCCGCTCAATCTCAGTAAGTCCTTCTTCGTTTGCCGTCATTTATCTAGAAAACCCGACGGATCATGGATATAAACTGCAGCCCACCTTTATTGATGTTAGACTCTCCAGTGGTGAAGCCCTTCCCCTGAGCCGGTTAGACTCCCGTCCTCAGGAGGGATCCACAGATAGTAAAGCCCAAGACAAAGCGACGAGTATCCTAGGCAGCAAGCACTTCTCTCGCGTACGTCTCAAGACGAGGCATGCCTCTTTGACGCGTTGTCGGCCGATGGATTACTCTTTTACTCGCTTGGTACGAAGACCTGCAAACAGTGGTATCTAGAGCCTGCTAATTCGGCACCTCATAATGAGGTTAACCGGCGTTTATTGAAGCTTTAGACTCCGGCGGGACACTCACTCTATGATTTTCTACGCTTCCGCTCGCAGCGGGTTTATGCGCGCCTGGTCCACCGAATGGGCCTATAGTCTCCTTCACCCCTAGTTCGCCTAATGCTTAACCTTGGACCCCACCTAATGCATAGACCTAGCAATGCATAAGGATTTCCACCAAAACCCGTGATATACAAAAACTAATAATAAAATAACAAAAAAAGATAAAATAAAACGGCTTTTAAATTTACAAAAGACCTTATCTTATTTATACGTATAAAGTACTTATATTATATAATTAAAGTTAACATAATTAATAAGCTTATATATTTTATTATTTGTTAAATATAATAATAATTAGATGATTTTAGGAATAATTAACTTAAAATATAAATTATTAATATGAGAAATATTATAAAATAAAATTTAATGCATGTTACGTATAACTAAAAAGAAATTATAAGTAATTACCCTGTTTTATTATATATTATTAAGTTAAAATGTTAAAGTATAACTTTAATATATTTTAAAACTATTTTAATTTATTATTTAATAAATTTAATAATTATAACGAGTATATATATTTACTTGTTTTGTTTTTATCTTTTAATTTCCGTCTTTATACTTATATTAGTACTTCAAAAATACGTTTGAATTCTTATAGTTTTTAAATATTTATTATATAAGCTACAAAATACTAAAAAATATTAATGAAATTAAATTAAAACATAATTTACTAAGTTATATAAGTTCATCTTTAATATTTTTATATTTATATAATTTTTTCAGAAATCGTAAGTTATATACTTAATATATAATAATTTTATGTTGTATTATATATTTTACAGAATTAACCTTGTATTAATGTACAAAAACGCGGTAAAATATTTTATTAATAAAATATCATATTTTATATATCGAAACTTATAACTATGTAAAGTTTTGTTTCAATTTATAGTAACTTTAATATATTAAAACGGTTTATATTATATTTTAACTTAACCTTAAAGTATTTATCATTTAAAGCATTTATAAAATTAAACTTTTCATAAACTTAAAATCAAATTACTATGTTTTACAATTATAATAATTACTTTCTTAAATTTTATAATTTTAACATTTTAAAATTTCTTTAAATATATATATATATTTCAATATTATAAAATGTTTAAAAAATATTACAAAGTACTTATATAGTATAAACCCTGTTTTCTTAGTGAATTATAATGCTCTTTATATATGTATAGCTTTTATTCTATTATATATATTTTTGTTATTTTATTATTAGTTTTTATATATCGCGGGTTTTGGTGGAAATCCTTATGCATTGCTAGGTCTATGCATTAGGTGGGGTCCAAGGTTAGAATGCCAGTTTCTAATTACAACACTTTATTTCCTCCGTGGCGGTCTCAATTGTCCTCTACAACCTCCAGGCCTTGACTCTCGTCATCAGTTAGCTGCCAGGGAGGATCCGAACTATCCGACTCCTCAGAGCCAGAGCTAGTTTCTTCGTTGGCGTTATCATCAGACCTGGGTCTGGAGTGTTCGCAAATCGCGCCGTGGATAATACAATCGGGGACAAGCCCCCTTTATGAAAGTCCGTGTCGGTGTGGATGCAGAACGGGAACACAAGTGGCCGTGTTTAGTTGATCATGTCAGCACAGCAATCGCAGAACCCTTCAGGCATCTATGCGGTGTCATGTTGACGCGACGCCATCAAGGGCGCATCCTAGACTACATCTTCAATAGGAGTATTCATCACCAGTAGCTCACAAAGCTGGACCCCCATTCTCCTCTCGATCAGAATATCAGTAACTCAGGGACGAGCCCACAAGTGCTGGATTGCAGGATCTCCTGACTATGTTGTTTGTTAGCATATAAATCTCATTTGAGGCCGTGTCTCCTTGCGTCGCGATAACGGTGAACGAGCTTGGGACGTAGGATATGCTCATGACCAGGCTCCCCCTCCTTGCAATTGGGACCTAGGCAGAGCTTTCCAAAAGTTGGATAGGTGCAATCGCTACCTCGACCTGCCATGTGACAGTTAGCACAGCCTGAGCATGGTTGATATTGCAGGGCAGAATGTGGATGGATAGATCGGGTTGGCGTTCGCGAAGAGAATTGCGCAACCGGCGGACATCGCTTGAGTTGCTTCTACCTCTGCTACCGGCTGGGCGTAATGCACGAATCCTTACGAATTCAAGAATGGCTACATCCCTTCATCAAAGTAATGACCGGTAGGCGATAAATCTTTTGACAGGAGCAGTTGAGGTGTTCTTTGCCCAATGCTCTCGTAATTGTATGTGAGGTAAAACTCAACAGCCGATGCCACCCGGGGGCCTACTGTCACAGTAGTGAAAGCGGCTTCAGACCCCGGGTCTTCGGCGCGAGCACTGAGAGGGCACCTAGGATAGGCTTATCCATCGGTTTCATTGGGTTCTTCCTCATAATTGCGAGTGACTGGTTCTACTGTCGCAGAAACATCTCTCCAGTCCCGGTTGTGGATACCCCTGGGTGGACCGGCCAGGAGAACAGAATTCGCGGAGCCGGTCCTAGAGGGTCTCTCTTGCAGGGGGGCGATGACCAGACCTTGGAGGACGTGGATTCAGCTGAATGATCCACCAACTGGTCTTAATCATAAAAGAAGCAAATTTTAAGGGGGAAGATAAGTAGTCAGGACACAGTGCGGCGGTGCAATACTTGCAATGTGATTAGATAGACGAAGTTTCGTCGTCTCAGCATTCCATAGAGGCCAGGAGACTACATAAACATAGACGTGTGGGTCGACTTGCCCCTATTCCAACCCCTATTCCAACAAATGCACAACCATTTCCCTTAAGCTATACGGAACTTTTCACCAAATCAGGGAAATTAACACTTCCAACGCGGCGACTGGGGAGCCAGTCACTAGAGACAAGCCTTGGTTGGTTCGCCTCCAGAGATCTTATGCTGGTTGCCCATTCCTAATGCGATCGCTCATGGTTTTATTAGCCGTGATATACGTCTTTAAACTGGGAAGCGCATCGGTGATAAGGTCTGCCATCATGCGCCCGAAGACGACGGTGCCCCATCCGTTGAGGTGAGTCGTATCTTTCTTGTCGGCGCCCCAGTTATACTCGTGGGCCGCCGCCTTGCCAATGGCGTTGACATACTTGATACTTGCTGCGTTTAAGTCAATTACCGTGGACTTCGTCTGCTGGGCAGCCTTGATAGCGGCAAGGCGCTGGGCGTGAAGTGAATCGACCACAGTATTACCCTGGAAGACTCGACGCGTGAGGGATGATACCAGGAGCTATGATCGGTCAGTGTCCGCGACGCCTGTGCGTCCAGGTCGTTGAAGCTGAGAAAGGACCCGGATATATCTTACAGGCTTCCCTCCTAAATTCTTGATCTCATTTGCAAAGTTGATCAGGTTGGTCTGATATTGGTCGAACGAGACACCCGAATTTTCTTTCTGGTCGTTGTGACCAAACTAGCCAGCACAGAACCAGTCAGCTCATGTTGCGTACAGACCAGGTGACGGCCACTCACGCTAATAGTGACATAGACCTCGTAGTCGCCTGCGTATTTTTTCACGTGATCCGTGACATTCTTCCAGTACCCTCCAGCGACGAAAGATCGTGTCGTAGCGCCACTCTTGCCAACGTTAAGACCTGTGGCTGGCTTAATAAGCGTGGCCAGGAGACCATCGCCCCAACCTCCGTTTACTGCCGTAGTTGAATCTCCCGCTAGGAGGAACGTTGGCAGTTTGGCGGCGGAAGCAACCGGAGAACTCGGAGCAGCTGCTGCCAAACCCAGGAAAGCCAAAGACGAGAAAAGAAACGAGAACATTATGGACAAAAAACAAACGCCTATGTATAACACCTAAGGGGCAACAGCGACAGAGCTACTCATCTTTAAGTATATTTCCATTCTGCCATTCGGGTGTTCTGTATTGATACCTCTCGTCGTATACGGCTCCGGCCTCGGAATATTCCCCCAAGGCAACATCTACCAAGACATTCTCGTAGGAATAATGAGCGAGCCGGCGCCGATCAATCGGCTGGCGGCCCAATTTACCCCACATTCCCCCACAGGCCGGGACAGAATGCTGCGGCGAGAATGTGGAGTGGAATAGCCCATCGCCCTAAAGAAGTCTGGGGGTTACATCGCGTGTGGAGCAGACGCTATAAAAACTCCGTCAGATTCTTAAAAAAGCTGACGGTATCCATACCCTCTGCACTGTAGGCTGCTAGTCTGTACCATATGTGGTATGGGCCTGCTGTAAAAGTTGGCGAACTTCCGTGCGGATTTATTATATCCCGCCTATGATTCCGTCGCAGAAGCCAATATCCATTAAGGTGAGCAATCCAAGGAAAGTGAAGGTCTGGAGGGTATCTGCAAAAGTTTTAAAGAGGGTCCACGATACGCTTCCACGATACGCTGCCACGAGGTCGTGATATGGTTTAGCGTGCGAAGTGGAACGGACGAGCTATTGGCCTGCCATACTAAGCTGCGCCGCTCCGGCTTGCCCCCTTTCGTGTCCTCAATCAGCTTCAGCTTACATAAGGTATTCTGCGGGATTGATGTCAGAACCGTCTTCCGTCGTGTCTACTGTTTGCCAAGGCAGTCCAGACTCGGCTGGCGGGTGCTCATGCCTGTCATTCGTTAAACTCCAGAACTTGTAATATTCACAGTACTAGGCGCCGTATTACAATCTGGCGAGGGCTCTGGCACTCACTACTCGGAGGGATCTTTCCGGCGGTCGACGGCGAAGGGCGCTCTAGGAGGAGAGAACGTACCCTTTTTTCTCGCTCTGAAATGCAGCAACTTAGTCAGTCCCATTCGGTAACTTTCTCTTGTACATTGGCCGAAAAGGCTTGTTTTATACACACGGTAGATGAGCCTCAGAGAAGAGGAAAAAAGAAAAGGGAGACGGGTTGAAGGCGTACGGACGGGAAAGTACAATGGGGCCTCTCCACGTCGCTAGCCTTAGGTTCCCCCGGATGAATGCCGGGTCCTCGAGAAAATCCCGCAGGGCCCCGCGCGACCCGTCATCACTCGAGCACCTCGGCGTTCACGCACCGCTCGCGCGAGACGAGCACCGTCCAACTGCCAGCCCCCAGGTCTCGCGCCTTGGGCCCAGCACTTGATCTCCTCGGCTCCGGCGGCGCCTCCGGCCGTGGCGGTGACGGAGCACCACTCGGGAAGGGCGAAGTTTTCGGCGGGGATCGGACTGACGGCAACCCGGGGGATGATTCTTTCGGGTACGTCAAGATGCCTTCTTCCTCCATGTGCATGGAGATGTCTAACGGGGCGCCAGGGAAGCTGAAGAGTCTCGTGTCCGGCCGCGGGATTGGGATGTATGCTAGGAGCCCGGCGGCGAAGCGCTCCAGGTCCAGGAGCACATTCCCGAGGAAGAAGTAGTTGGGCCAGAACTTCGGCTCTTCAGAAATGTCAAGCTGGTGGCGCACGAACATTTGCTGCACGGGGAAGGCGTCTATGGGTGGTGAATAAGTGCAACCTCTGTTGTCTCTCGTGCCGAGGTCGGAAGTCATAACGCCTTCTGTAGGGGCGCCGAGTATGCACCCGTGAAGACGACCTTCTCTTCTTGAGCGAAGACAGGTTTTTTTTTTCCCCTTCGTAATACCATTTCTGTTGATGTGAGAAAATGGATATTCGCAAAGGTAAGAGAAGTGACGCGAGCTCGCGTCGTCGCTCATACGTGTTGCCCCTTTTGAGAAGCGCTGATGTCGCAGCGCATAGATTGTGGTAGGTTGGTGCGCCGCTGATGTTGTCGATGCAGATGCTACGCACTTGAGCGTCTTTGAATCTTCGGATTCGACCGCGGATGCGCTGGCCTCGTAGGACAGCTCCTTGAAGCGACCCAGTTCAACTGTGAATACCCGGCATTTGCTAGGCGGAGGAGCTCTCCGGCAGCATTTGTGGGGCCGAAATCCAGTGGGTTCTCACGTAGCCGGTTGAGTAGCCGGTTCTGAAAGTCATGAAGTCTGCGAGGCTCGGTGAGGATGGACATACCGCGACGATCGATGCGTAAGGTGCTTCAAACGAGGGTATCAATTGCTTAATCTTGAAACCTACGATGCTGTAACGGACATTGTCCAAAGCTGAGATGTCCAGGACAACCACGCCGTATTCCATCCTATCGTCTGGGAATACTTCTCCCAGTAGCTGCGCTTGAAAACCGCGTGGGCAGGTGTCGTGTTTGGCGCCACCACAGCCCTAGCAGAAGACACGTAGAAATAAACGGGAACTTGCGAGTGCTGCCACCCCATGGGAACTCTGATCTCTCGTGCTCCACGTACCGTAAGTCACTGTAGTCGGCCCTGGCTTGCGGCGCGTCGGGGGTCTCGACACGTAGCAGATCGCGGCCGATTTCGCGCTGGGTACCAGCTAGCAGAGAAAGCCAGCTCCGCCTCGAGGGCTGTACGATTCTCTTAGTATTTGTATAGCCGAGAGTCATGGCCCTGGCGCAGGGCGGCGGCCAGCGTCTATGGCGGCCGCCTAGATCGACAGCGGCGGCGATGTAGAAAAGGAAGGACCTTGGGCTTACGGTCGAAACCGAAATGGTCCGCCGGATGGTCGCCATCGCTAAAACAAACCATCGTTAAAACAAACCCGCAGGACGACCACTGAACCACCGACTAACTCTAGCGTTCGGTGCCAGTTGTATGGGTGAGAACAGCTAGCGTTAGCGGTGTATCGCCTCTCAGATATATTCCGGGAAAAAAGGTTGTTGCTTTAATATGTCGTTCGGGGGCGAACTAGTTGCCCTATTAATGTATGCACGGTATAGGACATACTCTACCACCCAACGCCACGTTACCCATAGCCGGCGTTCCCGACATACCAAGCATCGAATGTATGATTCCACGGTGCACTGGTTCTTCATTTCTTCTGATTTCCTAATGCATATAAATATGGCTTGAGCGATCTGACGTTAAAAAAATGAGGGAGTTTGATGCGCTTGAACGGTTCCTGGAGAGTTCCCGGACTCGGATCGCTTGGGTTCACAAAATGTACCGTTCCTCTTCTTTGCTTCCGATGTTCTGCTTGTCGTTTTCTCACCCCCCCTGGAAAATGGTATTAGCAAGCCTCTGCTGAGCCATGAGAGTCCCCATTCTCAGTAGACTATCCAGGGATTTTAATACGTAATATATTCCCTGGCGTAGCCAATGGGCAGCAGAAGCACTAAGTATAGCATACGCCCCTGAAATCAGATCCAGAGTGTATACATACACCAAAACCCATCTCACGCCTACACAACACACGCAAAACGGGCCGGCTCACCCATTAAAGGGTGTATATATTCGATTCTCCTATCGGCTTCTGCCTCATAAGCCCTCCTGGTGCATTCATAAGTCTCATTCGATGCGATTTCGCTTGTTTGATCTGACTGCTTCCCGTACTGTCCCATCCATCTCGTTTCACCCCACTTAGACCCCCTACCCCAACGTGAACTAACTCCCCACATCATCTCTTCTCCTCTTACACACGGGACACCCGCCTGCGATGCGATCGCGCAGCAGCCGCGCGTGCGTGACCTTGCTGCCGACGCGCGACCAGTCGCGGGCTCCGGCGCCGTTGTCCCTGCCGCCGAGCAGAGCAGGGTCTGCGGGCTGGCCTGGATGTAAGAGCGCAAGAAGGTGCGAGACGTGGAACGCATGGCCGCAGGCGAAGCCGACGAGGGCCTCGGGCTCCCACTCGGCGAAGGCCGCATGACACTGTGCGCAGTGGCCCGGCCGGGGCTCGCGGTAGTAGTGGTGCCTGTGCTGGTCGTCCCGCTGTTGTTGTTGTGTTGCAGTTGTGACGTGAGCGTCGCCGCCGTTCGGGGCGCCGTGCGCAACTTCCGAATCCGTCGTCGGCGTACGCGTGCCGTCGGTTGCGTCGGAGCGCTGTGCCTCGGTCGGAACTTTCTCCTTTTCCGTTTCCTCCACGTCAGCAGCCGTCGCGACCTCGAATTTGATGCCCCTGCGCTGGCCGGTGCGGAGGGTGTTCTGGGCGGCGGCAACCTCGGAGCGGAGGACGCGGGCGACGCCGCTCGAGATACTATACTGGATCTCGTGCTCCTTCATGATGTGCTGTAGACCCTCGCGGAGCCCCGGGATTTCGAGGCCCTCGGGGATGCGCCGGATCAGCGTGAGCGGGTTGATGGCGGTGCCGACCTCCTCGAGCAGGCCGCGTATGAAGCGGGGCTTGTCCATGCTGTAGTTGAGCAGGTCCTCCCATATCTCCGGGTCGTTCTGCTCCTTGGCGAAGGCGATCGCCTGCGATACGTCGCCTAGTCGGTCGATGATGAGGGAGAGCGCCTGCTTCATCTCCCCCATTTTGGAGTAGAGGTACACGAGCTCGGGTATGTAGTTTGCTTGCTCGCATTCTTGTGCTGCTTTCTCAAAGCGGTAGGATGTGGACACCCGTAGGAAATCCATCAAGAGCTCCCGATCGAATTTGACAAATATGTGAACCGCCAAATCGGCGAAGTCGTCAACGAATGATGCCGTATCGTCAACAGGCCGGTCGCGATACTCCCGCCATAAACCTCTGAAGTAGAAATAAAGAAAAGTATCAAGGTGCTTTTCTTCCAATTGATGTACCACGGTGGAAGCAGGGATGAGGCCCCGCTGCGCCTCATCCACAAGCAGGGAGATGGCCTCGGATGTGACTTCTTCGAGCTCCGCAACGCTCATCTGACTCAGTAGAGGTTCCGGCACTCTAAGCGCAATGAAACTGGGTACATCGTCTGTGACCGCGTCGGCGAGGTGATTTTCCCTGATCAATCGCATCGCTGATTCCGCGTCCTGGAGTTTGATGTAACATCTCAGAGCGTCCCTGTATCGCCCATTCAACTCGTACAGCCTAGCTAGGCTCTCCTTAACGATTCGCCAGTCGCGCCCCTTCTCTCCGTCCTCGATGCTGTCTTCCCTGACATCTCGGAACTTTAGCTGGTTCTCCAAAACAGTGATAATTGAACGTTCATCAAAGAGTTCCGGTTCCCAGCGGTCGAGCAGCTCTTTGAACCGGAGCTTATTTTTTTGGACATAGTGGCCAAGCACTATCTCATATACTGTTCCTGGGATCGGGATAGGGCGAATGGGCTCCGACGGCATGTAGTTGACAATCTCGTCAAACTTCTTAGCTCCCGCGAAAGTATAGATCCACTTCTCCCAGCGATCGGGAGTGTTCACGGTTTTGCCAATGACCTCGGCGGCGCGCTCCCAGTTCTGTTCCTCGACAAGGTCCTGTATCCACAAATCACTGATGCGCCGCTTCTCTTTCTCAACGGACGAGTTTAAGACCCTGATTTGAGCATCAATCACGGACGAAGCATCGTCGAAGAAGTCTTCGGTACTCGAATGTCTCCGGTCGGGGCTCGAAGTTGGTTCAGAGAGCTTGTCGGACTGTGAGGTCGCAATATCTGGGTGCCCGTCCAGCAGCTCCCACGCTTCTGGGTATCTCTGGTGTTCCAAAAGCCACGAAAGATGATCTCCTAGGTCTCTCCTCGTGGCGAGGATACAATCGTAGGGGCTGTGAATGAAGATCTTGGCGCCGGGTTTGATGAGATTGGGGTGGACTGACTGAGGCGTTGGCCGGGAGCCGACGCGGACGCTCCTTGCTGTGCTTCCGACTATGCTAGATGCAGCGTCATTGCTACTCCGACTTCTGATGCTAGCGCCGGAACTAAAGAGAGACTTAGGATTGATGGCGACATTCCACATATCCGTTCCCAATCCAGCCAACGCCTCCAAAGCGCCTCGCGAGGCAGCGACAGACGCCGCATTGTTCGCGGGTAGTACGCCAAGATGATAGTCGTTAGAAGTTAATCGCTCGAACCGACTGACTGTCAATCCGTCTTTGTCGACCTCTGCCTGAGACGTAAGATCAATCAGTCTCAATTCGGGTGGTTGAGCATTCAGACGCCGTCTGATGCCGCCCGATGGCTGACTTCCGGAAGATGCCGTCGACGACTTCGCCTTATGTCCTTTGATATGCTGGCCTTCGTCTTCGTTCTCATTGTCGTCCTCGTCCGGTTTGCAATATGCGAGCACTAAAAGCAAATTTTGGGTATATAAGGAAATGCCAGATATGATGCAATCCATGCGAAGTCTGTAGAGTGTTAGCATAACCTGTAGCACTAGGCTGCAGCCAAGTCGAGAGGGAAGGAAAAGAAAAAGGATATAACTGAGGCGCTACGTTGTGGCCGAAGGTGGGCGGTAGCGGGATTACATGGGATATCGAGGATGCTAGATTTCATACGCTGATAGGGGCGGGCTTGGCCGGGGGAAATTCACTCACAATTTGACGATTTCGGCCCTCCCTATCGATTTCTCGCCCGCGTTCTTACCAACTCCAATGCCTCCCGGATGCACGTGAATAATCCATATGGTGCCACCCCATCCAACTAGCAATCGCTCAATCTTCCTGTCGCTCGCTCGTACCTGTTGTTTCAATCTCGTGGCGGCCGCCGACTGTTCATCGGACGTGGGCTCGGATGCCCTATCTTCCTCTTCGCTCTCGAGAGACTGTTCGTCGATCCATTCTGCGCGCCCCTTCCACACACCGGCCATCTGCTCCCATTCATCTGACTGCGGCCTATCGATATGACCAATTCTCTTCCAGGCATCCTCGGAATCGGCATTATCGAGATGCAACCTCGAGCGCATGATCTTGATGCCATGCTCGTTCAACCATGCGACATACTTTCCTGATAGGGACCACTTGATGGTGCTAATGGTCCCTTCGCCAGAATGCAGAACTGTGTCCTTGCCCGTATTGCCGCCGATTCCGATGCTTCCAAGCCAGCCGGATGCCGCAGCCGCAGCAGTCCCAACAGTAGTTGACGTACTCCGGCCTTGAGGCGCACCTACAGTCAGAATCAGACTCCCGGCGGTACCTCCAGAGAGGTAGGTCCGGTCGTTCTTGTAATCGGGCGACAAAGCGACGGCATGTACCGGTCTCGCAAAGTTCCTCAACTGTACGTCCCTCAAGTCAATGAGGGACTGCACACAGACATTTCCGTCCACGGACGAGGTGGCAATGTAGATATGGTTGGAGGGTATGTTGGGCACTTGAGGGGGTTCTCGTGCGCGCCGTTTCCCGGCAAGAGAAGACTCGGAATGTTGCGACGAGGGTGGGGTGAGAGTTTGAGCAACGGCTCTAGCGACGGCATCGGGCTTCAGGGTCGAGGGAAGAGGTGGCGGTGGATACGGAGATATGGATATGCTGGTAACCGAGGCGGAATGGGCGTGGTAGACGCGGAGGGACTGGAAAGTGGGAAGTTGGATGACGTGGATGTTGCCGTTATGGCTTCCGACAACCATCTTGTCACCGGTAACGTGAAAAGCGCTCGTAGCGTCGCCATTCCTGTAGACGGCGTTCAAGTGCTGTGTTAGACGGGCATATTTCAGCTTGGGCTCCTCTTCTTCTTCGTCTGAATCTTCAGCATCATCCTCATCGTCGTCGTCGTCCTCGCCCTCTTCCCCTTCCTCGTCGACATCCTCGTCTCCTTCGCCACCCTTCCCGTCCCCGTCATCACCCGTTCCACCACTGCTCTTGTTTACATTGTCGCCCTCGGCCCGTGTCACGTCGGGCACCTCTGCCTGTTGCTGCCCGGGTTCGGGATCGACGACATTGTTCTCGGTCTCTTCGTTTCCATGTTTATCGTCATCGCCCAGCTTGGGCGGAGCTGTCGTCATGATGCACGGATAATCCGAAGATTAGACATGATCCCTTCGAGATCGTAGACCGAAATTGTGGTGAAAGTGGTGTAACCGAACGGTGAGAGAGTGACATGCGTCACTTGATAACAGCCCGTGGAGCTTTGGGGGTTTGATAGGTATAGCTCCGAATGAAATACCAGCTAAGCGTTTACCGCCTACAGCAGTTAGGTAGGTAAGCACAGGTAGCACTGATAAGGAGCTCCAGCTCCAGCGGCAAGCTGAATGTACGTCACTGATAGGTTAGATCGTTATCGTAAGAGTATGCAAATATCGGTAAATGCGTACAATGGACTGTTCTTAGAAGCCCGAGACGTACGCTAAATTAAATTAGGCAACCTCGCAGCCTCGCTCCAATTCTGCTCGGGGCTTTGGGCGGGCTTCGCTGGTCAGGTACCTAGGTACAGATGCACAGTACGGAATAGTTCTGTATCGTTGTATACACTGTCTTCGTTGACTTCCAAATGCCCCTGCGCTCAAACCTCCATTTTGGCTTGCGGTTGGTGTCTGCCAGCAGCCCAGCCACGCCCCCCTTCACTTCACTGGCAGGCCTGTTTGAACTCGATTTAATCGCCGGAAAGTGATCGTGTAGAGAACGGGTCCGGGCTTCGAATGCACATGATGCTTGTAAAATCATCACAATCGTCATTCACACGTCCACGCCAAAATTTCCGCCACCTACACCAGGATTAGGCGAAAACGTTGCAAAGCCATCCCCTTCCGCCCGGGCCATTTTAAATATCAATCGATGGATTTTCTCCACATATTCTTACTATGGCATCGGTGACATCTCTCGGGCTGCACCAACCCACAGCCCTTGAATATGCCGTTCAAGAGCATATCTTGCCCGAGAACCCATCCAGCTCCTTGTACCATTGGGAGATCACCGTTGACCACGACCCCGGTCATGAAGGAGAGGATGAACTTCTGGTTACCCGGGACACTGTGATATGGTCGAGGGGTTGCATCTTCCGGAAATGCTTCGGCTTCAAGCTAGAGAAGGAGCCCATCACGCAGGCCCTGTTAACATATTTCCCCAATTCCGAGCAGGATTCGAAATTGCCCTCTGATACTGCTGTTCTGTCCGAGCCCCCGTCCGTGGAGAGGCCTCGTCCCCTTGCTAAGGCCCTGGTAGTTTTCCTCAAGACACAAGCCCACATCTATTTCCTCGATGGGACCAGCCACGTCGTGCATATGCCCTTCGAGGTCGAGTCGGCTTGTGCCGCTCCCCGGGGTGTCGTCATACAACGGAAGCAGACCTCCGATACTGGCCTGGCGGCCAGTTTGAAGTTTCCTAAGGTTCCACCAAACTCTTTCATCACGAACCAGATTTCACCTTCCTCTATTCGAACTTTTCAGACCACCTTTACTACGGAAACATTGGGGAAGCCTAGAGCGTTGCCTTTGAGGCTGAGTACCAATGTGGACGATGTCTGGGATCTGCCAAGCGAAAAGAACGGTTCGCATTGGCCGCGGTTGGTGTCCCTGACAGACCCTCTCCTGGAGATTGGCCTCGTTGTTACGAAGCCCGACGGTTCAGCTCGGCGCAAAGGTTCAAGTAGATCACCTCGTGTCCTTGACCCCAGTGAAGAAATACTTCATATAGAGGAGCTCCAACAACCTGCTGTCTCCTCGAGCGAGGATGGCGGGAAGTTAATACTGGCTATCACCATCAACCGACAGACGAGTATGTACAGCGTCTGGAGATTTTCCTATATCCACCACGAAGACCCTTTCCTGGCTGCACGGAAGAAGACACGGCGGAAGTCCGATCGTCGTCGTAGTTCTATGCAGCCTGGCCTACTGAGCGGTGCCACGAGTCCCGTCGAGACCAACTTCAAAGAGAGTTTCGGCACGGCCATGCCCGGGAAGCGGGCCAAGAAAGGAGAAAAGGCTGACAGGACTGATCGAGCTCTTGAAAATCTGGAATCTTCTCTGGGGATTGATAGGGATTCTGGGTTGAACCGTCGTAGTTCCCGTCGCGTGAGCTCGATGCTTGCGAGAGCCGACCTCTCCGCCTCACAAGACCGAGCCGGCTTCGCTGATCAGTCGCAGGCCTTAGAACATTCTAGCGTACGGCGGCATACATCACAAGGTAGCCAGAGGAACCGAAATAGTGGCGTCACCTTTAGCGGAAGCTACGGCCACGGTCCCACTTCGCTAGGTACATTCCTAGAAGCCCCAGTGGACAATCTGCTCGAGGAGCTGCGATCCGGCGGGGATTTCGAAGGGTTTCACAGTATGGGCTTGGATGATCATGACTTCGATGGCCTTGCGCAAGAGATCCTCTTGACCAAAATCCACAGCATTTCGGTTGACAACACTAACGTCCGTTACTCGCTCTCTAAGCAGCCCGCTCGAATCCAGTGTAAGGTATTCTGCCTGACTGGGCCGCCATCCACGGTCGATGGCTCCGTTCGATGGCAGGTGCTCATCGGCATCCAAGACCTTATGGAGAAGCGTTTACAACTCCTGACGTTGCACCTGCAATCTAGCGTAGGCGATATGGATGCTCCGTCAAGGCCAGAGAGGACTACCGTGAACTTTGGTCAGCTTACGAAGGCTCAAGACGTCATCGACTCGTGCAAGATAGTCGACGGCGGTGTGTCGAGGATACTCGTCTTGTCAGAATCACACGAGGGTCAGCGGGCGCTCAGTCTACAGGCACCGTGGAGTCGCTGGAAAAGCATCTCTCTTCCGTCGAGATTGTCGCTTGCTAACCTGCGCAGCCTTGATTACCGTGGGAGTCTTGTCGATAGGGAGATTGGTATCCGCAGGGCCGTGACACCTGTCATTGGAGAGGTCGCAGGCATTCGGCATCCGAAGCTACGTGGCGTTGTCGATATTATGGATGAGGACACGCATCAGCTCCATCAAATCCGTATCCAACTTGAGCCCGCTTCCGCACAGGTGGCTAAGGCTCTCGGAATACTTCGTTCTGCCCTCCCGCTACCATCGGGCGAGAATCTCCTAGTGATTTGGTGGGACATACTAGAATGGCTACGCAGTCTTGATGCTGACTGCGCCGATATCGAATGGTCTGCACTGGTTATCCTGGTCATGTCGATTTACCTTGCCTTAGGAGTAAATCAGTCTTCGCCTCTTGAGCTACCTTCAAAACATCGACGGAAAAGGAGTTTTCTAAGATCGAGTAGTGGATCACAGATCGACCTGGCCGATTGGGAGGCGATGAACGCTTACGAAGCCCCAAACTCATCGACACACCCGCCTTGGGCCGAAGCCACATCTTGGCAATGGATGCTGGAGGAGGATGATGCTGCATTAACCATGTTTCACCCTGACTCAAATGAAGAAGGTTCAGCCTTCCTCACTTCGCACGTGAAGCATGCACTAGCGTTTCTTTCTTCTAGCAATGCGGAAGATCGCTTAGCCTATCTTCCAACGGCGGCAACTGACGACCCATCGAGTCGGACACAAGCTGCTCAGGAAGTGTTTCTCGCCCTACACTTGCTTCTAGAAGAGCAAAAGCTGG
Organism: Monosporascus sp. GIB2; assembly: GCA_004155935.1. Taxonomy (NCBI): domain Eukaryota; kingdom Fungi; phylum Ascomycota; class Sordariomycetes; order Xylariales; genus Monosporascus; species Monosporascus sp. GIB2. The sequence continues at coordinate 25,218 of QJNV01000914.1, forward strand.
ATATCAGTTCTCCCCAGTCTGCGTCGCCGGGGCCCGTCAACCTCCGCGCTGTCCTTCTCCAGATTGCACAGTGGATGAAGTGGGATGGTTGGTCTACTCTTTATGAAATGGAGATGCCTATCGACTGGAGCGAGCATCGTCCAAAGTTTTCAACTATTGAAGTCACATATCGATGCCCTCAACCGGAATACTGGAGTTCATTGGACTGGATTGCAAACAATTTGGCGGAAGAGAAGAGACCCACTGGCGCAGTCCCGGCGCTCGCGTTGAATATGCCTGCCACGGATCTCCCACGGATCACCATGTTTGAGAAACTTGCTAGGACTCTTAGTACGGGTGGGAGATCTCCGGTCGAGTTTGTTGAAGCTATGCACGAAAGCGGCATTAGCCCTTTCGTCCTGGACACTCTACCAGATGCCGTTCTCGTCCCACTTCGGGACGCGATCGTTCAATGCCAGGGAAATCCGCCGTCGACGTGGTCAAAAGATCTACTTGACTTAGTCAACAGGAGCGATGTCGGCGCTATGTTCTCGCCCTTAAATCGCCTCAGTATTCAGACCGCTAACAGGCTCGTGAGTCGCCCTCCTTACCTCCTGCCTCTTGCCATGCTAATGCCTGCTAGGCTTCTCATCATGTGGCTTCGTGGGATTTCGCCTCCCTGTGTCAGAATGTCATGGATTTCCAGGATACACCATCAGACGACGTCGCAGAGAGTGACAAACAGGCAGTCATCCGCGCCATCTTTAGGGAAGATCGGCGCCTGGAAGAAACTAAAATGATCTTGAGTACGACGAAGCCACGAGTTGTGCGATTAGACCCGCTGCCAGAATGGACCGAGCCGGTCTATCTTGAGCAACAGAAAGAACTTGTAACCAGACTCGCCACTAATACGCTCTCTATCCCGACCGGACGAGCGTTGATGAACTATGGGCTGCGGTTCCCGCTGCTGACCCAGAAGTTCCATATTAACGGCTTCGTCCTCAACTGCACAGTCAAGCCGACTAATACAACTGTCGGTGTTGACAAGTCTCTTTTTACCGAAGAGAGGATTGCGTGGGCGTTCTTCCACTCCGGTGTTGCGGGCGGATTATCCATCTCTCGCCAAGCTAAGGGCATAGACACTTCGTGGATCTTATACAATAAACCGGGCAACGATCTCAATAACCGGCATGCTGGGTTCCTACTGGCGCTTGGCCTCAACGGTCATCTCAAAGGTGTTGCCAAGTGGGTTGCTTTCAAATACCTGACACCAAAACATACCATGACTTCTATTGGGTTACTTCTCGGTCTAGCCGCTTCCTATATTGGGACCATGGATTCCCTCATTACTCGCTTACTCTCGGTACATGTTACTCGAATGCTTCCACGAGGCGCAGCCGAGCTAAACCTGTCCCCGCTCACCCAGACAACCGGCATCATGGGCATTGGCTTGCTCTACTGCAATAGTCAGCATCGCCGAATGAGCGAGATCATGATGTCGGAGATTGAGCATATAGAATCCGAGGACGATGAAGAGCCGCTTCGTAGCGAATGTTACAGACTCGCTGCAGGGTTCGCCCTAGGCTTCATTAACCTCGGGAGGGGTGCCGATCTCAAAGGCCTTCACGACATGCGCATCACGGAGAAACTACTCACCCTAGCTTCTACCACGAAGAAGGTCGAACACGTTCATGTCCTTGATCGATCTACTGCTGCGGCCATTATGGCTGTAGCGCTCATATATATGAAATCAGAGGACCACGTTGTCGCCAGGAAGATCGACGTTCCGGCCGCCGCCCTCCAGTTCGACTACATCCGACCCGATCTCCTGCTCCTACGTACAGTTGCCAAACATATCATCCTTTGGTCTAAAATAAGACCGACTCATGATTGGATCCGCCAAAACCTCCCACCACGCTACCACTCTAGGGTGCAACCACCGACCCAGCCTTTCGATAATCCTCCTCGTGGGCCGCTCCATTCCACACATCTTCCCTTCCTCACGATCCTAGCCGGGCTCTGCTTCTCCATAGCACTTCGTTATGCCGGCTCGGGCGACACACGAGTCCGCGACGTTCTACTTACGTACCTGCTTCGGTTTTACGGACAATATCGTAGCCCGGTTTCGAAAGGCAATTTCGATGACCGATGCGTGCAGGTAATTGCGCGCATGTGCCTCGATGTCGTTGCGCTATCTTGCGCTACTGTCATGGCCGGCACTTGCGATCTGAAGGTTCTTCGCATCCTGCGGTCCCTCCACGGCCGCAGCGACCCTGAAACCACGTATGGCTCGCATATGGCAGCACATATGGCCATCGGCGTGTTATCGCTGGGGTGCGGCACTCAGACATTCAACACGTCAAATCTGTCCATCGCTTCGCTCCTTGTCGCATTCTACCCCGTATTCCCGGACTCCGTGCAGGATAATAGGAGCCACCTACAGGCTTTCCGACACTTTTGGGTACTGGCCACGGACCCGAGGTGCCTCGTTACCAAGGATGTGGCGACCAATGCGCCTGTCAGTGTACCTATCTCCATCCGCCTCAAGCCGTCGTCATCTTCCGCCCCATCCGCCCCCGCGAAGGGAGAAGACAACCAAATCATACGCACGACCCCATGTCTTCTCCCACCACTCGACGACATCGCCAGCGTCCGCACGGTTTCGCCGGAGTTCTGGAACCTGGAGCTGGACTTCGCGGCGCGCCCGCAACACGCCGACGCGCTCCTCAAGCGGGGCCAGGCGCTATACCTCCGCCGCCGCCCCGTCAGCGACTCCCCCTTCGCCGCGGCGATGCTCGCGCTCGGCCGGGGTTCCGACAACAGTGCAGCGGAGGATTACTCCCCCCGGAGCAACGGCGGCGGCGACGCGGATCCCCAGCAGGAGCGGCAGCAGCCCCTCGAGTGGCTATTCGGCGGTGCCGTCCCCTCACTTGCGCGCCTCACGCACGCTGAGCGCGCCGTCGTCCTCGACCGCGGCGTTGGCGGGCCCGACGTCAGCGACGGCGCAGCCAGCGTCGTCGACGCGCGCCTCGTGCTCGAGCAGGACGTGCGCTCCGCGCGCAGGGACGAGCTCGTCGCGCTTAGGGGCCTGTTCGAGTGGGTCGAGTGGAGGGCCCGGAGGGCGCAGGAAGACAAGGACGGGAATGGTGGTGGTAATGGTGCTGAGGGAGATGGAGGAGGTGCGGGTGTAGGCGAGCCTAAGCGCATTGGCTGGGAGGGCGAGGGGTGGTTGAGGGAGAGTGTTGTCGAGGAGCTCAAGGGTAGTGTGTGGATGGCTGGTAGGGAGTGAAAGGCCATAGGAGTGGAATGGGGTCTAGTAGATCGAAGTACGTGTGTGGGGTTATCCAAGTGTCCGTGTAGAGTTGTTGTTGGGATGGGATATTAATACCTTACTTCTGGAGCATAGTTGTGGATGTTCCCGTTTCGTGACATGTCGGCTTTGCTACCTGCGGTTCCTTGTGAAAACTCAGGGCGTGGTGTTCAGTATCGGGCGAGTGGTTATAAGGATTGCTTGGGTCCTATTTTCTGCCATACACAAGTACCACGATGCCCCGAACGGGAAAGTGGGAGCGATTTATTGTGTTTTTATTGGGTTACTATTTCGCGCCACCAAAACTAGCTCGACTATGCCAATATCGGGCGAACTAGGGATAAGATAACCCGCTCCCCTATGTATAGATGCTACGATAAAATTACAGTTCAGGTCTTCAGGGCTGATTTAATGGTGTGGCCCGTATTAATTGCCGATAATAGACGTATTCTGTTGGCGCGGTCTATAACTCAAAACTTATTCCCACCACTGTCCTTTAGTCTTCTGTCGAATAATTACGGGCTGAACCAGATGAAGTACAGCTAAATACCGGGACGGCTACTTTTATGTATATGGACGCACGCCCTGGAGTCACTGCCGACCCGCAGGCTCTCTGACTGTCCATCCGGAGTCCGCTAAGTGACCACGTAACTGATTGTCCCAGCTCTAAAACATGGGTTCGAATTTGGCTGCAGTAGGTACGGTGTTTCTGGCATGGTGTCCTTGGCAGACCTCAAGGAGTGATAGTAATCGCATCCTGCCTTGGACTTATAACGCACTTCACATCGTTGGGTGGCCTGGGCGAGGGCGCCTGAAAGCTCAAATACATAGCTACGGCGTGATGATCCGATTTGGGGGGGAGGGGGGCCAACTAGAAGCAGTTGTAAAAATTCTTTGGCAGTCCGCGTTATTGCGTTACCTATGGAAAGAGAACTGGCGGGTTTTCACTGTCTGATTACCCTGTTTATGACGATTAGTAACTCCATACTTTGAGGATTGTCAGCTTGCTGCCATTTCGCCCTCCATCGGGTAATAGTTCGTGGCACGGCTTCAGGACGAAGCGCCTACAGTCCTCCGTGTGCTTAACTGAAGATACAGCTGATATCATGGAGAGTACTGGTCATTGGAACTCGAGTCGGTTTTTCTAACAGTAAATGGGCCCCAGAGGCTCCTTTCTCACCCGCCCTTACGAATATGGGGCTGGGTATACTTGTGAATGATGATTGCGTCTTAGTACGGCGCTCTGCAAACATTGGGAAGGCGTAGGGTATATGTTCCAGGATATTGTGCTTGGCGTCACGCGGACACACAAAGGTTTGCTTGCTGTCATACGCCAGCTGGGTTTGCGGCTGCGAGTGTCTTAGAATGTTCTCCGTTTTCACGGTGTGAAAAAGACTGCGTATTAATTTCAACCTTATACATCGTCCAGGTAATATAATTTCCTGGGGGCTATGTTCTATACCAAATACTAGTTGCCGTTTGGTGCTTTCTGCAAGGTGAAAAGGAGGCCCGGTCGACTGATCCGAACTTGCCCATCGTGAACCTAAATTTAGGGCAAGAGGTCCTTGGTAAATGCTTTCTTTGTTGTTAAAGTAACAGGTGGTACGGCATGAATCGAGTAACAATACAGTTGGTCCAGCATTAAGGGATTAACAATAAGCATTATTCAACAATTAGAGTTCTCACCTCCATGGCCATGAAAGGCAACTCTTCGAATCCCACAATGAGACTAAGCACAATGTGTACTGAGCGCACAATGCCCTCCAGGATGTGAGATAATATATATAATAATTTAGGTATACGACGCCTTGTCAGACACCGTTCGATCTACTCGGTGTGTCATCTCATTTATTTCCATTCAAAAGGCCAGTCACGATGCCTAAATTCATCTCTGAGGCTCACGAGCTTTCCCTCGCCAACGCTACCCTCCAGAAACAAGCGGAGCACATATCGGAACTGGAGGCAATCAACACCAACCTGAAGGCAATATTAGTGAGACATGGGATAAATTTCGAATCCGAGTGGCTCCGGTCAACCGTATCACGTGCAAGTCGTAGTACCTCAGATGATGACGGGGACCAAGTATCCTATTTACGATCCACCGCGGCTTCAAGGGCCAGAATACAAGCCTCACAAACTCAGGTCCGGGTCCAATCCAACGCACATTCGGGAAGGAAGCTCAGCATTCATGGGAAAGTCTATATCTACGTCGACGGCACGTTGGCTCCCCACTTTTCCGATCAACAGTCTACTGAGAGGCCACATTACGAAAAAGCGACATGGGCGTCCATTCAACGTCAGAGGCAACTGGGCTCGTTTCACGGTGGCTGGAACGACTGTGACGATAGCGACACCGAGCCTGAGCTGGATCCTTTGTGGGATAGCTCACTTCCTCTGCCTGAAGAATCCCAGACACCTGAGACTCCTGAAGATTCGACGTTGGAGGAGAGCACACGCTTACATCAAACTCCATTGGACTGGGCACAGGGAGCTTCGGATCATCCCGCTATATGTATATATATCCCAAGTAAATTTACCCTCAAGCTGCTTCGCCGCGCTTTGGTTTTGGCACAGGAGGCACTCTACGAGATGGCCAGGGAGAATTGGCCTACTATCAAACAAGGGAGTTTTCCAGAGGGGCCGCACGAGGTGCGTTTCGGCCGGGCCGAGATGGAATCCTGCCTTGGCTCACTTCCCACGGAGCAACTGGGCGCGCGAGGTACCAGGGCTTCGGGTGTGAGATATGCCGTTGAAGAGATGGCAAATCTGCGGAACGCAGTGTGCCAGTTCCGCGGCAACACCGCTCACACGCCGCCGGATATCGACAGACTCCTTAAACACGCGCAGTGTCTCGCCGTGGAGCTGAGGGACGAGCCTCGAGCGCTGAAGGTACGGGGCCTCAGAGACGCGCTCCGCCAGCGCGCCGAGGAGGAGTTACGGGAGATCGAGGAGATCGACCCCTTGGCCACGTTACCTCTCTTTCAGCCGAGGTGGAAGGTCCACCAGGAATTGCTCTATAGACAGGTATTATGGCGCATCGAAATGCCATGTTATCAGGGGGGTTACAGTCCTGCTGTTGTTCGTATAGCGAACGAATGGGGAAAATGGAAACGAAAAAGCAGCACAACAGTGAGAATGAGCCAGGAGTCTTAAATACTTAAACATAAAAGTGCTAGTCGGGATAAATTCCATGACATAAACTGGACAAGCATTATAAAATTAACTGCTTAAGTATTAATCGACCATCTCCAAAATTCCCTCAGCTAGCTTATGCCTCCCTGGTTTGTTTCTTAAAGTCACTTAAATACATCTTCATAACGCTAAAAATCAAGTAAATAAATATTAAATTTCAGTAATAAACCAGTAAAGCATAAGTTTAAATTAAAAAGAAAACTCGTTAAATAACTTTAAATATTTTTATAAAAAATTTAACGTATTACATAAGTAAGTCGATATAACGGCTAGGCTAATTAACTAACTATTAAACCTAAACGTATGGGTGTATATTAGTAGAAGTATTGTAGAAATTTAAACAATTAAAAAATAATTTAATTACATCTCGTAATACTAAGTATATCTGTATTGACAAAGTTATATTGCAAGTTAACATTATTTAAATTACGCAAACGAACTTATTTATCTATGATATAAGAACTTTATTTTATTCTTAGAATTATTAGAATTTCGTAATAATTTTAATAATTCTATATTATGTAAATTTCGTATTAATTTAATAACCCTATTACGTAACCGTTTATTTCGCTAACTTTTAATTGTTTTTAAGTATGTTAAATGTGCGAGGTTATAATACGATCTCTCTTTTTTTTTTTTTTTTTTTTTTTTTTTTTTTTATTTTTTTTTAA
>QJNV01000525.1:0-32275 GCA_004155935.1 Monosporascus sp. GIB2
CCCCCCCCCCCCCCCCCCCCCCCCCCCCCCCCCCCCCCCCCCCCCCCCCCCCCCCCCCCCGCCCCCCCCCCGCCCCCCCGTTTCTGCGACACAGAGATTGCTAGGCTGCCGCATCAGATTACCGTTAAAAGGCTTCGAGGAAGCGTTTTCGAGCGGTCTCGGCAGTTGTCTTGGTGGCATTGGGGCCAGTGCCTGCGTCCAATGGATTTGACTCACAGCGGTCCTTCGTTTTGGTATTCTCAAGACGTCAACTTACTGGCGTGCCGTCTTACTCCGAACAAACTCACCTGCGGGTCCGGGTTTCCCAGGATTATGCAGAGCACCCATGGCAATATCTGCTAGCCGAAGGGTCTCTTCTTTGTCGGATGCGTCTGAGCACTCATCGAAACGAAAAACAGGCACATGAATTCACAGCCTACTCTGCAGCCATCTGATAACAACCCTCAGACTGTCCCTCACATCCGAGCAAGGAAGATAACTGAGTATCTTTACTTGGCTATTGGTAAGCCAGAGAGGCCAATAAGCCTATAGATGTCCTTAATACTTGTTCTAGTCTGTACGCGCCAAAGACATGTCGCAATGAAGTCGGATCTGGCGAAGGCTTCTTGCGCTTCCGGACTGAATGCCTTGGAACTCTCACGCCATGCATGTGACTCAGTCTTGCATTCCCTGTATTGCCGGTTTACGGATTTTCTCCATGGCCAAGAGGCCAGATTATGAGGCGGCCGGTAAACCCTGGGTGTACAATCCATGCTAACTTCCTGAGGCGTCATTTCTAATTGACACCTAGAGCAACTATTCCTTTCGTTGAAGTCTACGGCAGCTAGGAAGAGGAATCCAAAGGTAAGTATTTTGGCAGTGTCGCCCCCCGGTGTCACACACGGGAAGAGAAAGTCAAACTCCTCGTCCTCTATCAGCACCGCCCAGTCCTACTCCCCATACGTTGCATGGATCCGCAATGTCTGTGCAATCAGCTGGAGGAAGCAAGCTTGGCGTTCGTGGCCTTATGGACCCAGACGACGCAAACTGAAGAGAGATAATCAAGAGATCCTGCTGGAATCTCGTCGCTGGCGTAAGCTGACAAGAGGCGCTTGACAATGATTCACCTGATTTACATTGGATCTGGAAATTGTGGCAGTTTACCATCGAAAGTTAATATCCCATCTTCCACCTGTACTTGGAACAAATCGCATTTGGGCGGTGTGGTAGGAGCGTAATGGTCAACTACTCGAACCTAAAGGCATTCTCTTGTGGAAGACCAGGACCTTTGAATGTGACTATTAATATATCAGAAAGTGGTAAATTAGATTATTCGTGTCTTTAGGTTCATGTACTGATACGAACCACCCAAACCCCCAGGCCTTCTCGAAAAAAACAAGGAAATGATGTATGCCTTATTACCTTCCTTTATATAAAGTGTATAACCTGCATATAAACCGCTAATTTTTACAGTTCGCCATTTTTGTGGTCTAGGGAAGACAGTGCTCAGCTTGGATATATACGTTTATATGACGCCCTTGTATTCCATGTACCTTGAAATTATGAACGAGTTCAAAACCTAACTCGACTTCCTACTACCTCCCAAAGTTAGCTTTAATGAGACACAGTGAGAGAGAGGTGAGGAAGTAGTAAGCATTTCCTTAAAATCAGTTTGGCATGAAAGATGTATAACATCAAGTTCAAGAACAGGTGACGTCTATATCCGGAACCATTCCCCCATGTTCCGGGCATCTCTTTATACACGTTTATGAGACAGATGAACTTCCATATAGGGGTCATGATTAACCAATCAACTGGTCTTCTCTGCTAATCTTTCTTTGCCCTTCTCAACTGACCACACTTCAATCCAACCTTTAGCATACCACTCCTCTCGCTCCCCTCTCGATTATCTCCTGTTCTTGAATGCTACTGCCAACAGTTTCTTTGCGTAATGGAACACTCGACGGTTACCCGCGAGCAACTCGCCGTGCATACTATCAACAATTACTTGAACCTCTTCACCATTCTCCAAAGACATGGCACGGCTATTTGCAAACGATGGGAGAAAAAGTCGCGCACCAAACGCCGCACGACTCTGCTGGAGGTTTGGCCCGAAATGCCGAGGAGCCATGATCTTGATACTGCAGCATGGAGGAAGACGACAGGGGCGGGGGAGGGGAAGAGGATGGCGTATCTGCGGCCTCACCTCCTTCTCATGTTGTATTCACGTGCCCCTCGTTCCCCCGGCGGACTTTGCAAAGCACGACATCATCAAGAAGCAGGTGTCCCCTCCTGAGAGTTCAGTGGTAAAATAAGACCCACCGAAAGGCTCTCTGCGGAATACGAGAGGGTTCTTGGCGCTCTTATGCCAGGCGGCGGACTTTGTCCGAAGTGTTACTGAATTCCCTCGGTCCTTGTTTGCGGCGTCCCAACCTATGAGGCCTTTTCTATCATCAGCGGAAGGGGATGTTGCGGGGCCTGAAGAACGCACTGCGGGAGAAAACAGGCTTTCGTGCGGACGCAACTAGAGCCTACCTCGTCGAAACCCTTGATGTTCAACAATGAGCATCGTCGTGCGTCGGGCTGTCCAAGATCATGAGCGAGATTGAACTCCAACTGGATAACCATGTCAGGGCAAGGGGGCTACTGATGCCCTGGGTTATGGACCAGATCTCCGACCTAGCGGTGTTATTCGAGGCCCATGAGCCACTTGATAGTCGTCTACCTTGGGCGTTGAGGTTCAGTGCCCTAATGGGTGCACAGGAAAAGCAGCTCATCGCGAAGGTAATCCACAGCCTCCAGCTCTGCAAAAAAATGAATCAGTCGAATCTCGCCAGGGCAGTGGCGACAGAGAGATCAATCGCGGCTGGCCAATTCATATCCATCCGATAAGAGCCTCACGAATGACCGTGCAGAGACCATGACAGCATCTAAGAAAAACCTACAGAATTTCTGGGCAGCTATAGAGCTGGTCCTGGACAAGAGGGGTGCATTGTCGCCGGCAGTGCGCAAGGTTCTCGCGAAAGAAGTGCCCTTGATGACAGTTTGTGATGGCGAAGAGCACCTATATACGGTAATATCGAAGAAAACGATTAGGAATCCGCGGCTACCACCGCATCCGTTTCGAATCCAGTTAGTGCAAAACTCGAAACAACTAGCTGCAGACCCCTGACGTCCAAGTTGCCCAAGGTCAAGACAAGGGACACCCAGGTCAGCATTTCGACGCAAGGAGGCCGACATTACCAACCTGGAGTAGCAACTGATATTGAACTACCAGTAGACCGGAAAAGGTCGGGTCCAGGTCCTTTGGCGTTATTCGCACGTTTTTGAATGTTCCGTCGAGAGAGACGCTACCTTGTTAAGTCAAATGGGTCGACTTCCTTCCCACCGTGGGTGACATAGGCGTCGCCATCGAGACGCTAGGAGGCTCAGTCTGGCGATTCAACCCAGGAGACGTCTTAGGACTAGGCAGGAGGATCTATTTTCACTACACGCATCCAGAGAAGATACCCATCATTAATTCGAGAAGCATTGGGAGTCGACTGAACAGGGCATTTGGATGGGATATGACACCTTTGGAGAAGTTGAACGAGAAGATCTTTAGTGTCTCGTTCGCGAGTTAGGACTCACGGGCAAGCGTTGCTAAAATAAGCGGCGTGCAGAGATGGTGACAGAAAGTAGGCGTCGAACACCATATGGAAGGTATGACTGGTAGATAAATCTAGCCCAATAACTGTGAATCCTGCTTTCGTGTCTGATAATTTTCCGTATGCTATGAAGGTTGTTGTATGGAACCTCACAACTTTCGAGAAAATATGCGGGCAGGTTCGAATCAGAATAGCCGGCTACCCCTTGGCCACTGGTTCGTGTATTACGATTGGTCAATTCCTTGGCCCAGCTCCAAAACCCGCGGCCCCACTTAGACGTCACTCGCTCTACCTTAAATCTCGTTCACAGAGTCAACCACCAAGTAAACTCAATTGCTCACCGAAGAACAACACACACGCACCTAGACGGGTCGAAAACGAAAATGCGGCACCCCCCCTGCATATTCTCCCCGGCGCGAGCACTGCGGCACATCTTTCTCTCGAGCACGGCCAACCATGCCGCCGTCGCGCCAATCTACCTATCCCCGCTCGTCGTCCGGGCGACGACGGCTGCAACACCGGCTCCCGCGCCTTCTCTAATGAAAGCACGCGCGCTCAGCATGACCGCGCCGCTGCGCAAGAAAGTCAACCAGGCGAAGCGGCGCCCGATCAACGGGCAGATCCCGTACAAGTGGATCCGGCTAAGACAGGCGGACGGGTCGCTGGCGCCGGAGCCGCGGCGGACTGACGACGTGCTGGCGGAGCTGGACCTTGAGAAGTGGACGCTGGAGCTGCTGTCGCCGCCCCCGGCGTCCCGCGACCCCGACTCCGACCCCGACGCCTCCCCAGACGTCGACGTGGGCCCGCCGGCGGCGATCTGCCGGATCGTGGACCGCGCGGAGGCGGCGGCGGCCGCCGAGGAGGCGGCACGGGCGGCGCGGCGCAAGGCCGTGGGCACTAAGGAGCTCGAGCTGAACTGGGCCATCGCGCCGCACGACCTGGAGCACAAGCTGCGGCGGCTGCGCGAGTTCCTGGGCAAGGGCATGCAGGTCGAGGTGATGCTGGCGCGCAAGCGCGGCGGGCGGACGGCGGCTAAGGACGAGGCTGAGGCCCTACTTGCGCGCGTCCGCGAGGCCGCCCTCGAGGGCGTCCCCGGCGCGAAGGAGGTCCGCAAGATGAGCGGCACCGTCGGCGGCATCGCGCACCTCTACTTCGAGGGCCCGCCCCAGAAGATGAGGAGGAAGGCGGCCGCGGAGGGGGAAAGGGAGGGGGAGGAGCGGGCCGATGAGTAAGCGAATGGAGAGAGGTGGCAATGAGGATGCTAGGGAAGACGGGTGTAAAGGGCGTGGGTACGGCAAATGAGTAGCTGGATCGGTCGATGACTCGGGATGGGCTCTGTGTGCTTGGGGATCTAGGAGTACAGCTGTGCCCCTTGGCCAGAGAGGATTATGCAATGTATAAAGATTACCTTGTGCATACAATGCGATTGCAACAGGATCAAGTCCAGGGTGTGTATCATAAACCGGTGACGGACATCCAACCATATTTAAGCCTCTTTCCCAGCTCCCACCCAAGAGACCACGATACAGGATTCAGCATGCAAAGCTGTCCCACCAAAACGCCAGTAACCATGCCAAATACGACCCAAAGATATTCATGACTTCGTTGCGGGTAATTCCCCAACGGCAGGCGGATCCACGTGCTAATGAATGGCGGTACCCCGTATACTAATCAGCCCTCCTTTATCAGAAAGACACCCCCGCCCACGACACCCAGAGTGATAGCGGACGTTAGGAAGCCCGCGGCGACCTTGTCCCTTATAGTGACGGGCTTAAAGTACGGCATCTTGCCCTCCGTCGGGGTACCGGCGTTAACATTGCCGACCGAGGTGCCGCCCGTGTCGGCCGTGACGGGCACCCTCTCGTCCCCCTTCTTGATGAGCGAGTACTGCAGCGCCGAGAGGGCGCTCATCTGTTCGCCGACGCCGACGAGCCCGTCGAAGCGGGGCCCCTCGAGCCAGCTGAAGCCGCACGCGGTGCCCGGGACGCCCCTGAATGCGGGCGGCCCCGTGTCGCCGGAGCACTGCTGCGCGGCGGCCTGCGCGCTCGACCGTATGAGTGGCATCAGCGTATCGAACATGAACGGCGCCGTGATGCTCGCCGACGCCATCCACCGCATGAGGTATCCTTTAAAGGTCTGCTGGTCGATGTTGCAGCCGCGGGAGGGCTCGCAGGCGCGCTCGACGACGACGCCGCCCTCGAAGAAGTGCTCGGCGGTGCGGCGCGCGAGGCCCTCGGTACGCGCCCTCCACTTGTCGTCGCCGCCCGTGTAGTTGTACATCATCGCCGCGCCCTGAAGGAATACACCCGCGTTATAGGTCCATTGTGTTGAGTCGTGCTCGTCGCAGTTGTTGGCGATGCCTGCGCCGTCGTAGACGTTGAATTCGGGGTCGATGAAGTCGTGCAGCTCCATCCAGTCCCACACCTTGCCGGCCCAGTCGGCGTACGTATCGTTCCCCGTGTACCTCGCTAGGCGCGAGGCGATGTTGAACATGCATCCGTTCGATATCGAGTTCTTGCTACGCGACTTAAAGTTAATCACTTGTCTTTCTTCCCAATATAGCGACGGCCCGGGAGTACGGGGTCGCATTCACGAGTGAGTGCGGCCGGAAATAAAAGAAGCACCCCTGAGACACGCCGGAAAAGGGGCAGGTATACAACGGAAGTCGCTTACTAGTTATAGCCGTTGTTGAAGGGGAATATCTGCCACCGCAATCCCCCACTACAAAGCGTCTCCTCGTTCCACCGTTCGGCCCACTCGTTGAAGACCGCCTGTACCAAAGCGAGCCATTGCGGTTGGTCTTCCGGCGGGTTCTCGAAGTTGTTCTCGACGGCAGACATAGCCGTCATGGTCCAGAATCCTTGGTCGTCGTTTCCTAGAGTGGATGTCTGGTTTTCCGGCATGAAGTCCTCATCGCTGCCCACTTGATGTTGTATTGCCTGCATTGTTACTTCATTGTATGTCGAGTCCCCTGTATAGTACCAGTAGTCGATCAGGGTCCCGAACATAGCACCGGCTTCCCACCCTGTCGACATGATTAGCATGCGGACATAGTGAAATGGACTTCTACATACAGAAGTATGGGTCTGGGAGGTTGCCCGGTACATCCCCTGTGTTGTTGCCGGTATAATATTTCATAAGGCCGAAAGCAACCGTGCTTGCTGCCTCCTTGATGGATGCTGTCTTTGTCAGTAAAGGCAAAACTGGGTATTCCTCGGCTCCAACGTACTGTCATCGTCAAAGTTGACTTCAATGGCTCCAATAACACTTGCGAATAGGCTCAAGCCACCTGCTAGCTCTAGACCTATGCGCATTGTCGGCTGGATAAGGGGGGACAGAGTAACAGAACTGAAGGAGGTATATATGAATAGATCCGAAAGCAAACGATAAATACCAATTGATAGTCTAGGAATAACACATGCCCCTCAGCGTGGTCAACGAACAAACGTTGTTGGTGTATTAATTCGATAACTCTATAATCTGAAGAAAATTTTAAGAACGTAATCACACAGCCGGCTCTGCGGAAGTCCCCAGGACGGAGTGAATGGGATTACAAAGCAGTGCCGAACCTGGAGTAGGAACAAAGAGAGGAAATAATAAAAGCGTCGCACAGCTGCTCAAAATGGATGAAGCTTCGGCCTAGAAGTAGCAGTTGAAAGAGAAATGCTTGTAAGAAGAATGGAAACAAGAGTGGGAAAGGAGGAAGATGTGATCCTGTTCCTTCTCGTCGCAGACCGACGAGTTCAATTGTCCAGAATATGCTAAGGCTATGATTGTAGAACCCACCGGAATTAAGGTCCATGGCTGGTCATAGAATAATCGGAGTACCTAGACCCCAGATCGCTGCGGCTTATTGACGCGCGTTCCCGCGCGTGGATGCTGATGCTGCCTTGCGTTGAGGTAGCTCATCTGATTACTTGAAACGGCTCCGGTTGGAGATGGGGCTTGTCCGTCTCATAGTAGATGATCGACAGTTGCTACCATTGGCGCCCAGCATTGTACCAATGTAACTCTGCCATACACGAGTGCCTAGAATTGCGCGATTGAACCAAGTAGCACTCATGTTTCAATATACAGTTTTGGGACAACATGAGCGTGCTGTAACCACATTCGTAAAATGTTGCCAAGGAGAAGTTTCGGAATTGAAAGCTGGGGTCGAAAGGGACCCGGTCAACGTTGAGCAAGCGCGCGCTTGGCACCTCCTGCGAACCATAAAGAGGGGCTGCAGCTGTACACCCGAAAGATGCTAGTGCGAGGGTGTACATGCCTGGAGCGGCGAGGGGCCTGGCGGTTGATAAAGAACTGCTCAGCCTTATATGGCCGGTTAATCTCGAAAGTAGATGCATGGAAAGGATTACTGTTCTTGTCTCCTCCACGGTTTGAGGGGCTGTTACGGTGGCGAAGGTCTTTGAAGGGCGAACTGGACCTTTATATGTAGGAGAGGTATCGCCCCAATCACGTTAGGATCACGCTCATTCCTGGGGAGTTCTCGATTTCGTTTCGAGCTGCCAAGTAACACAACAAGTCCTTAGCAAAAGCAGGAATCTAAGTTGAAACAAAGCAACGCAAAGGTATCAAAATAGTAAGCAAAACGCCAACTTCTGGCAGACGATATACCCGTATCCTGCCCTGACAGGACATCGTATTTAAGTCCTGAGCATTATTAACCGGAAGCTTCGGAAAGTTCCCTTTCTCCACGCCAGTTTTTAAGCATTTAAGTTTTCTGCTTCTTAGAAGGACGCTGAACGTCGTCATCCTCATCATTTTCCTCCATCTCATCCTCGTCGAGTTCCTCAAAGTCAAGATCACTCAATTCGGCCGCTTCCTGGCCTTGGGCTGCGTCGGACTGTCAGTCATGGAGTATTTCGATGGATTTGGGATGGCTTACTGAAATACTTGATGGCATTTGGCCAGAGGTCCTCGGAAATGGCAACCGCAAGTTCCTCTCCGTCCGGGAAGATCTCCAATGCCAGTGACTCGTCATCGTCATCGTCGTCGTCTTCATCATCTTCTTCGTCCTTCTTGGTAGCTTTGCCCTCTGCTCGAAGACGCCGCTCCTCCCGCTCCTTCTCGATAGCAAGCCGACTCTCCTCCTCCGAGACACGAGGACCTCGGTATCCGAACCAAGTAAAGAAGCTCATTCCTCCAAGGCCGGTCTTGGCGATCTTCTCTTTAAGAGCCTTCTCATCGGGGGTGAAGGTCTCAATCTTCTTGGGCTTGCTGCTGTCTCCGTTTGCTTGGCTCTTGTCCTGCTGCCAGACCTTCGCTACGAGGTCGAGAATGCCGTCAGTCAGGTCCTTGCCCTCCTTCCATTTGATGGGTACAGGCTCGCTGACGAGACCGGACCAGCCGTCTTTGGACTGGCGGTACCAGAACTTCTTCTCGAGGACGCGATCCTCGAAGTACTCATTCTCATCGAACTCAAACCTGATGGCGACGCTGCGAGGGTCTCCCTTGGGGTTGTTCTCGAGCTCAAAGTGGGAGACGGTAAGCTTCTTCAAGGACGAGAGGAACACCGCCGAGTCGGTGGGGTGGATGTACTGGTCAACATCCGGCGGCGCCTGCTCGAAAACTAAAGCCCAGAAATTCGGGATTTGTGATACTGTCTTCTCCCGCTTTTCATATAGTGGCTTGGTGAGCGCGAGATGTTGGCGCGCTGACATAGAGGTTAACACACGACAACAACCCAATGGGGGATGATATCCGGCTAGAATGAAACCGGTGCGGGAACTAGTAACTGTCTACCAGTGACCTCCAGCTTTACTTACTTATCTCGGTCTCGGCATCTTCAAAGTCCTGCTCGAGGTCTCTGAGTTCCTCGTAGGTGATAGGGCAAGAGTTCTCTACCGAAGCGTCTGAAGCCATCGTCACACGATGTACTGTTTTCCACGGCTAGTTCGTATAGCGGTTGAAGTTCTGCAGAGTACCAACGGTTTCGCTGGATGTAAAAGAACAATTCAGTAGCTATTTCACTCCCAGGACATTGGTTGATGTTAAATGTATGCTTGTGAATGCGCAAATGTCGAAATCCACATTTATCATTCTGCAATTTTTATCAAATCCTTGTCAACAAACGCAGCACTGGGTTCTTGGCGCGACAGTCACCGCTTTTATGGTGTCCTGTGCTCGTTAGCTTGCATGCATTATCCAGTCTTGGCAGGGACCCGTGGATCGCCCGCATAAGCCTAAATAAGTTCGCCAAGCGGGGTCCATAAAGCAAGCACTAACTAAATCTGACAGCATCGCTGACTCAATGTCCAGGGACCTGCACCCTCATTGCGACAAGTACCCATCGGTAATTTAAGTCCTCTTCTCTATCCAAACTATCCAAATCGAAATGACCGCCAGGTTGGGGAGAGGCAGACTGGGTCTTCTATGGTTTCGATATTGCTGCTCGTCTCTTCATCCCCGTGTGCGGGTCCGCCGGTCCCCTGTGTGCTCTGTGAATTCTCCGTTGGGATTAAGTTTCCTGATATCATCGGAAACTCAAGCGACAACAGGCTCTGCTCCCTTGGTAATAAAGTTATCTTCGCCGCCTGAAATCAAAATATTAACGTCCTGCTTTGAACCATCCTCGTTATGTTTGCCAGTGTTGTTGCCTTGATCATTATGATCTTCATCTCTAACGCTGAATCGGTTGAGGCATCTCACTCAGTGTCCTCGCGTGAAGGTCCCAGAAGACAGTCTCGAGTTTTCTCTTCATCGGCGCTGGAATCCCACCAAGAAACGAGAACGAGGTGAGAAGGTGATTTAAATTACGGCTAAGAATCAGCAGGGAGCTGTACACCCCGTATGGAAATGGCATTCAACGGACCAACTAGGACCCTGGACTGCCTCCTGGATCTTTCTGAGCATTACACATAATGGATAGGTACTAGGTGGTCTTAGTAAAGGATTATCAGTAGCCACCATGCAGGCACGGCTGCACTGGCGGAATTATGGCGGCATGTGCAGCCCCATCCTCTACTTACGAACACTGATATTCAACACCTCTTGGTTCTATGCTGGTTATATACTTACTCCCAAAGGCATACCTCTCCCTTTGACACATCTACATCGTCCTACCTTCGGGATCTCTTGGAACCCGTGTAATTCAAATTCGAAACATACGCCTCGAAGGCCTTCTCTTAATGCTTACCGTTCGAAGTCGCAAAGACACCAAGAAGGGGACCTAGATTAGGGATTCAGCATTGTCCCGAAACGTCACATGTAGATGGACATACCCGAATAGTAAGGTACCATCTCATTGCCCCGAGAGTACCCCAACACGTGTATCTGATTCGCGCCTTGGTCTTCCGCGGGACCCTCCGCAAACACGAAGTCTGTAACATGTGACGGCCTCAATCCGCCGGGTTACCTTTCCACCGGTTCATTCATTCGGGCATGGGGAAGACCTCACTCGGAATCCCGGCCAGCCTCGGTACGGTGTCTGGGATATCCCAAGCGCAGGTGTGGGCGGGGGAGATTGTCATTGTCCCCGGGACACGCCCCCCTCGTCCCGCCGCCGAGAGGGCCGGAGAATCACGACGCCAAGGATGAAGTGCTGGGGCTGGTCCCGGAAGGCCCGTTACGCCGACCCTCCATCCCCTCCTTTTTCAGCGCATCGGCCCAGTCGACATCTACGCGGAACCCGAACACCGAGTGCACCATGTGGCAGCCGACGAAGGTCTGCCCGCAACCCAGCCCGAAGTCGCCGCCGAAGCCCGTGAGGTTGGGCACCGACGATCCCAGCGCCAGCGCGTTTGGGTGGCCTAGTAACGACATGATGTAGTTCCGCGATGCCGGAAGCCTGTGGTGGACGAAATGGGTGGGCAGCTTGCTGCTAGGCGAGAACGAGACCAGGTCGCCCACGCCGTTCAGAGCGTTCTTGCACTTTCTGGGATCGCTCCGGCGGGCGGTGGTCAGCACGATATGCTCCTGGATGCGGGGTGAAGGCGGGGAACTTGTCCTTCTCCCACGTCATGGACGTGAGCACCCTCTCGTGCCCCACGGGGGAAGTTAGTGAAGCATGAGGCGTTGCCGTAGCTTCCACCGGCGCGAACCGCGAGTGCGGCAGCCACCGGTTCCAGTTGGCATCGTCGGAGAGGTCAGCATGCCCACGGCCTAGAAGTACGAGCTTGTGTCGTTAGCTGCTGTTAGAAGCGGGCCGCCGGCGCCAGCTCGAACCGCCCCTGGAGACTCCGTGACCGCGCAATTGTCACTCTGCGGTTCTCAACAGTGCTGTCCTCCGCCAGCAAGACGTAGAATCAGCCGTCGCACTTCCAAACATGCGGTACCTCGAGATCTCTCCGATCTCACCAGTGTCCAGATCCAAGGGGAGGTGCATGGCCTCTGGGAAGTACGCAACCGTGTGAGCCCCAGGAATGTAAGCAGAACCGCCATCGCCTCCAGAGGGCGCTGGGGCCGAATCCGGAGGAGCTGAAGTGGACAGGGTCCGACCACGCGTCGGAGTGGAACGGCTCTGACGCCATCAACACAAGTTGTCCCACCGGGGATCGTTGACCCGCGACAGCGCCTGATTGACCAGCGTCGGCGCCTAGTAGAAAGTCCCCTCGCGGAACCGGAGCAGCGGCGCGTCGATGCCGCTCGTTATCTTCGGCAGGAAAGGCAAGCCAGGCAACTGGTCGACCCGGCTCAGCGCATTGGGCGCATCGTTCCAGTGCACTAGGTCCTTGCCGGCGTTGATCGGCAGGCCCGGGAACGCGAGGAAGCTCGACATGGCGCATAAGAAGGTGTCGTCCAGCTAGGGGGACGAAGATGCAGCTGGCGCGCGGATTGAAGCCGCTGAGTATGGGATTGTGGAAATAGAGTTCTGTCCCCCGATGGCTGCCGAAGGCGTAGATAGACAGGTGAGGCGATACTAGAGACGTATATCTTGAGACTGCGCCGCATTCCGCGTCAAAAGACTAGGCCCAAGCACTTGAGGATCTATGGTTAACGACAAGCTTAGTCAACAGGCATAAATATGGTTGACTGCGTGGTCATTTATAAGCCATCGCCTGGAGATGTCACGGTGCTCGGTAGTCACTCCTATACGTTATACCCTCGCCTACAGAATATCTATGACCAACAATCTCCTAGCTAACTGGCGAGAACGGTCACAGAATCCGAGGCCCCCAGCTTTGAAAGGACAAGTCCAGGCCTTCGGGTGATCTCTATCCCATATACCGGGTGGATTAGACTAGTGGAGCCCCTAGAGCACCCCCTGGTAGCTGACATAAACGGGCTCATGATAAACACCACCTGCAGGGATCAGTTGCACCACCTCCAATGTGTTCCTATCGGACCACCTCCAAAACGCCGATATGGCTATTAATCACGTGATATATACGTATAGTGTAAAGGCTTAAAAGACTGGTCTAAAATCGTACTTAAATCAGACTTAGATCATACTTAGATTAGACTTAGACCAGACTCGGACCAGATATAAAATCGAATTTACATTTAAATTTTTTTGAAAAAAATTAACAAATTTAGAATTATACATATATATAATTTTTAAGATATTTAATTTAATATATAATTTCTTATTTTTTACTAAAATTCCTAATAAAAATATTAAGAGTAATATAATAGTTTTAAAATTTAATAAATAAAACTTATAAATGAAAAAAAAAATTATAAAAAACGTTTAAATATTTTAATAAATTATGAATTTTACTTAAAATTTATTATTATATAAGTAAAATATTAAAAATTAGATCAACTCTTTACATTTTGAATATTATTAATTAAATAATTATAATACTGCTAATACTTTATAATAGATTTATATTTACTTTAATAAATCCGTAGAGTTATTATAATTATATTATGAATAAATTTAAAATGTTTAATTAAAATACTTAAAAAATTGAATAAAATTGTTAGAAAATAAAATATAATAATTTAAAAATATTATAATTAAATTGTAATATTTTTAATACGTTATATTTATAAATATCCTTTATTTTAGTTTGTTTTACTATTATTTTTTTTTAGTTTTTTTTGTTAATTTTATAACTGTTTTTATATTATACCTTACATACCACCTACAGGGGTTTAGAGGTGGTACGTAGGGTCGAGAAAATATGGGGCGTGGCGGTGCAAGGTAGGGGTTGGAGGTGGTGGCGCTGATCCCTGCAGGTGGTATTTTACGGTTCCCCATTAGATCGCCCGCGCCGTGCGTCTCGGCTGGCTAGGGCGTTACAAGACAATAGTCCTCGTTTTAATTGCGTTTAGCTTCAGAGCTTCCAGGGATTCACCAGCGCACGAGCCGCATGGTACGCATACTTTCATTTCCCTATTTGGGCACAGCCAAAGCTTGCCTACGTGAGCCTACCGCGTCGCCGTGGGAAACACAATATGCCCTCGTTTTAATAGTGCTAACCGTACGTCGACGGTTAGCCAGGGTGGTCCCGTACGCACGGACTGTATAGTGCGCTTACCTTTATCCTCCTATTTGGGCGAGCCAAGATCCAAATGCGGAAGTCGGTTCTAAGGGAAGTGGAATTTCCGACACAATAACCCTCGTCCACTTCGTTCGCAAGCTCACGACGTTAAAACGAGGGCATTTGGGCGATACCAAGATCCAAAGCGGAAGTCGGTTCTAAGGGAGCGGGATTTTCGACACAATAACCCTCGTCCAATCCGTTCGCAAGCTCACTTCTTTAAGACGAAGACATTAAATGTATAAGTAGGTGCAGGAATTAAGGCGACATAGGTAGGTTACATACTGGATGCTAGGAAACTGACAGCTGTCAAGGTGGCTAGGAAAATAAGATATAGCCCGAATGAGCTGGCTCCTTAAAATTCACGTAAAGACAAGTGTAACGAGAAAGCTGTACTCGCAGTGCATAAATCAATCTCATCTTAATAAGTGATCGAACTAAGCCAACGCTCAGCTGTTTGATCGCCTTCAGCTCGGTCTGACAATTGTTACCTAAAACCTGAATATAACATAAGTCATATGGCGCCTCTGCTCGCCCTCAAAGAGTGGGCTGACGCCAGGATCTCCAAAGCAATTACATCCAAATCGCACACATAATAACCATGTCCATATGCCACTCCACGGCACCGAGCAAAGCAGTAGTTTTGCCGAATCTCGTATAGAGGGCGGAATAACTGGATAACGAAAGAACGCCCCATTTAACGCAAGGCCCGATCTCTTACGGCACCTGGACGCAGGCGGCATATAGTTAGCTAGGGAGGTGATAGGGGGCAGAGCCGACAAACGGAATTCAAGAGGACACCTGCCATTTCGTCAACCTCGTTTCGCAGGCGGGGCCCCGAACTCTTGGCCCCGTCCGACTTCCGCAGTCTCGTTGCCCGTAGTTAAGGAACCTGTCCGGCTTCGATCGTTATCTATTGCACCAAGTTCCACGTCACGGGAATTGCTAGGACCTCGGCTACTCTCCGTGCTCGTCGTGATCTTGTTGAGGGTGGGGATATGGTGCTGGAACCATTTTCGTCGTGGTGCAACCTGTTCCTGCTGCGATTCGCTTTGGGAACGAGATCCCCAACATCGATGGAATAATGGTTTTAGCGTAACAACGCAGGCGCAAATGATGCCCAAATTCACTTCGCCTTGGCCGTAATATCCGCTGGGATTTTTATCCCATGTGGGGTCAGTGGAAGTAGCTGATGCGTGAAGGGTATGCAGTCGAATAACGGCGAAAATAGAGGCCCTAAAGGCGAAAGGGGTATGTAAGCTAACAATGCTAAGTTTACAGGAGAGACGAGGGAACTTGTAAACTTACAGTCCGCCAAACCCTAACACAAGGCCAAGGAGTAGCTTTTGTCGCCAAGGAATATTTAAGTGCCTGATAATAAAAAGAGGAATAATGAGGATGGCAAAGTCCATAAATATGTTAAAACCTTGCGATGCATAAAACCCCGCCGCACTATTACCGCATCGAGCGCCGGGAAGGTCTGGTATCCAATTGGCTTTGAACGGCCGGCAGAAAGCTAAGTTGTTGATAGTTAAAGCAATAGACCCGCAAACTGATATACCGATGAAGATATAGCATAGACGTCTTTCGCTAGACATGACGCTAATTCGGACATATTGTAGTAAAATTGATAACTTGAGGAACATGTGTGTCAACAGGTAAAACTGAGACGTCGAGATAACAACCTGCCGCCAATAGTTAGCTGCAGCTTACTTGGTTCGTCCATGGGTTCCTAAGAGGATATCCGGATAACTGCAAATCTTTACAACGTACCTTCCGTAACCCAGTAACCTGGGCGCGACTGACATATTCTATATGTCTTCCGGCTCCATTGATCACAGCTGTAAACGCTGTAAGCCACCTTATAGAACAGCCAAAAATGGACTTGTAAATAATAACAGGTAACAAACAGGACTTACCGAATCCCATAGATATGGACATGGCCACGGCGCAGACCTGTGCGGATCAGCTTAAGCCCAGAGTACCTTTTTGGACCCGTAGGCCTGGAGATTTCCATACCATGGCTGCGACGATCATGTAGTCTTCCAAGAAATGTTTTTTGGTTAGGAAAAACCGCGTGTAAATCCGCAATGCCACAAAAATGGATGCAATGGCAGGACAGACGATGAGTATCGTGGTGGCTGTTACAGCCTGAGATTCGTGCTCGCGGTCCGCCATCGCGGTCGAATTGGGCGATGCCTCGCTGAATCGAGAGGTAAATTAACCCACTGGATTTACCTAATGTTTCATCCTTTCGGGGGGGGAGAAGGTGTGATATAACCGGCAATGCAGCGAGTAAGGTCCTTGGGGCCATCAGAGACCATGGATGGGTTCGTGATGTCGAAATTGGACGCCATCTTGTATAGTGTCAAGCCATGTTAACATTCGACATCATACCGATGCTGTAGTCGAAAGGTTCTGACACAGGGAATGGGGGACATAATTAAAAGGGTGTCGTTTGCGTGGCGGCAGATGAGCTTTAATGGATGCGCCTAAGTTAAGCCACGATCCAATGGGGAAGGACCAAGCTGCCAAGGTTAAGGTTTAGTTAGCCTCGATCGCTTCATCCTTTAAATTGAAGTGGAAAACCCAGCACCGGGGACCCGGAAACGATGGCCGGAGCAAGGACGCCACGATCTCCAATCCGCGTGGACTACGAAGGTTCTGCCCATAACGCACCATCAATTTGCAGAAACGCCTATGGAAATGGATCACATGAGGAGCATACAAGACTCCGCCTCGCTTCTCGAACCGACATTAAGCGTTACTTCGCATCGCCCACTGCTTTACAAAGTAAGATCCTTTCTTTTTCTATCTCGGTTTGAGGCTGAAAGGTAAAGAGGGGGCGGTAGGGAGCTGGGGTCGAGGCCAGCATGTGAATAACGAAACGTATGTTAGACTCCCCCCATATGTAGATTTATGACTCAGCACCAATCTAACAAATGAGTAGCCCACTGGGAAGTTCCGAACGCTTTGACCGGTCAAAGGCTGGACCCTGCAGAATAAGACATATCGGGGATGGACTCTACATAAGCTTTGTGCGCCACATCCTTCTGGTTGCCCCTCAGGTCGTAGACAAAACAATTGTCACAACCCAATCTGTCAGCTAGCAGGGAGTGCTCTAGCACCCCATATACGGAAGACTCCCTTTGATCAGAACATATATGTTCCGGGATTAGATCACCATGAAAATGCAATGCGCGTTCTAAAGCACTGGCAATTAGTTATGAATATAACAACAACTAATATCCCTTATATTAAACAGTTAAAAATCTTATTCGCGTAATTCGAATATATATCAATTAATTAGTTATTATTAAAACGATATAAGCTATACATTAATAATAATTCTCGATATATCTTAATAACTATAATAACAACCGGACCGTCGACGTCCTCTGGTATTTATAAAAGTTTTAAAATTTAAATCTCTTTAAAGATAAATTCCACTTTAAAATATACGCTTTTAAAATTGGAGATTATAATAATCTTAATTAGTTACGTTCGTAGCTTATCGAACTTATAAAATTTAATATAATCTTTTATCTAAAAAGTTATATTTGTTATTCGATATAAAATAATATCAGAGTTAATTTTCTAACTACATTTACCTTCTCTAGAAAACTCGCGGGAAAAATCGATTATATTAATTACTTAATAAATATTTTTAAAATAACGATTAAAAGTAAAAAAGGTTATATTTAAAACTTCGCAACGTATATTTATAAAAATCGAACATATGAGAATTTTTATAAGAAAATTAACGATTTAACGAAATAGATTTTAAAGTTGATATTTTTAACGATTAAGGAAATAAGTTTTTCTCTACAATTTTTTTTTTTTGAAAATAGTACGCCAGCCTGGCTAAATCCGATAAGATATACAATAACAAGCTCCTAATTAATATTTAACAGGAATACCATAAACGGCTAAAATAAGCTTTAAAGTTAATAAAAAAGCTGAATGAATAAATGGTAAAGTAATAGAAAACTATAGTTTAAAGATAACAATATATCATTTTAAAGAGGAAAATAACGATTATATAGGTTAATAACTTATAGATAATATTAATTTCTATTATTAGAATATAGACGATAACCTTTTAAACAATAAAAAAAGCTAAAACCGAAAACGAAATAATTAGTTATCAAAAAATGACAGCCGATTTTTTAAATTATTAAAATATAACCTGATTATTATTTATATTATTTAAAAACATTAAAATAACATTAATATTGTAGGAGATATTTATAGATTCTTTTAATTAAAAACGTATTAATTAAGAAAATGCTAATAATATTAATAGTTAGTTACGTATTAGGACTTTTGGGAAAAGGTTGAAACGAAACAAGCGTAAAAATTTTTAAACAGGCCAAAATAATAATAATAGTAAGCGAAAACGCTAAAACTAAACACATAAAAACTTCGATATAAAACGTACTTAAACTTTATAGATATGTTATCTTAATACTATTACGCGTTCTTTAATAAAATTCTAGTAAAATTTATCCTAAATAAGGTAATTACGATATTAATCTAAACCGGATCGCTTTCGATTAATTCTTAAAGGAAAAGGTTAACCGTTTATCGAAAATTATAAAAAAAAATTATTTAGGAATTAAAGTAACTTTTAAAGAAGTAAGACGAATAATAGCGCATTTTTTAATTTTAAATTAAGGTAATATTATAAACGTTACGTTTTACGGCTTAAGAAAGTCGGCTATTTTGAATTTAAAGTTTATAATATATATTTTTAATTTAATTAGCAGGTTTTTATATTATAAGATAACAATTTAAAATAACGATATATATATAAGAAATAATTTCTTAATTAATAAATATAGAAAAGTAAATATATTATTTTAAAGCTTTAAAAGCTTAAAAGCGTTACGGTTATACAATATAACTTATTACGAAAATTTCGTATACAACTCGGTATTTTTATAACAATTCTAACAATTAAAGTATTAATAAAATAATAAAAAAATTAATAACTATCACGTACCATATAAACTTTACAACTATACAAGCTTGTTGGCCGCTTTTTAATACTTCGTAGTAACAAAGCTAAATAAAATAATTATAACATCTTAAATTAATTAAAATTAAACCGATTTTTTATTATTAAATATCTTTATATCCTTTTTAAAAGTACGAGTATTATGTCTGGGCTTGCTATAAACGTTATATTTTCGTTTTTTCACCTGAACCCATTTATGATAACACACTTTAGCTATTACCAGCCGCGATTATTTATTAATATTTTTTAGTAATTATAAAAGTTTGTGCATTTTTTATAATAAAAGTTTTTTAAAAAATTTTTTACTTATTATTTTTTGACATTTACTAATAATATAGTTTATTTCGCGTAATAGGCCGCATTTTTCCCAAAGAAAAGCGTTGTTATATACTAGTATTAAATTACTTTTTGTTAAAAAATTAACGGATTTAATTATTTCTGGCGAATTATCTTAGTAAATTTTAAATCTTTTTTAGTAAATAACGTTTTTATTACATCGTTTCGGTGATATTTTTAGGAATTTTCGCAGGTGAGAAAATAACGGAGTTGGTAAAAGTAAATAAAGAGATAATCAAGATAAATATAATTAAAATTTTTAACTTAAAAAGAACGCGATGAGAATTAAATAAGTTCTATTTTTACGAATCTTTATTTAATATTATCGATCATTATAACAACTTTAAACGCGTTGTAAAAACTGGCGATAAAATTTTCTTCAATAATATAAATAATGTAACTTGGCATAAACCCCTTAATATATAGTAATAAACGTATTTTAATAGGGGAAAATAAGATGCGTCGAAAAGTTAAAATAAATAAAAAAAATTAATAAATATGTGAAATATAATGATATAATAATTAACGTAATACTTTTTAAATTTTATCGAATAATAACTTTTATAACTGTCGAAATTAAGAAAACGTTTCGGATTTTTCGAACACGTTCGGATATATTAATAAAAATATTAAAC
Source organism: Monosporascus sp. GIB2 (assembly GCA_004155935.1). Classification (NCBI taxonomy): domain Eukaryota; kingdom Fungi; phylum Ascomycota; class Sordariomycetes; order Xylariales; genus Monosporascus; species Monosporascus sp. GIB2. The sequence goes on from QJNV01000525.1 coordinate 20,048, forward strand.
TTATTTTAAATTTCATTTATTTATCGTCTAACTGTTTTCGCTTATAATAACTTTTAATCCGGTAATAATAAGTTATCGGCGAACTAATAGAAAAAATGATTTTTTCTTATAAAAATAATACATAAGCGTAAGGCCTAACCTTAAAATTTAACAGCTTATATTTTTATAAACTCTTTTTAATTTTTTATTAAACTTATTTAAATTTTCTACGTTGTTTAACATTAATAATAACCTTACTAGTCGTTATAAAATCCCTTATTAAAAACTCTATCTCGTCGAAATTATAAATATCCCTTTCCGTAATACCTTCTTTAGCAATTATATTTTAAATAAGGTGTAACGGCTAGGTTAATTAACTAACTGTTAACCCTAAGCTAACAGGTTTATATTAGCAGAGTACTATGGGAATTTAAATAATTAAAGAATAACTTAGTTACGTCTCGTAATACTAAGGGTGTCTTGGGTAACGAAGTTGTATTACAAGTTGTCGCTATTTAACTAAGAAATTTAATAAACGTATATATTTCAAAGTGGATTAAGATAGATATTTTAATTTAAGTAAATTTATACTAATAGATTAAGATAGATATCTTAATTTAAATAAATCTATATTAATATATTAAAATAAATATTTTAATTTAAATAAATTTATTTTCCATAACTTAACCCATTTAGGCCCTATTTCGATCTCGTTAAAAGACCGTTTCCTAAGGCCTAACCGTTCGTATTATACTACGATCCCCCTTTTTTTAAAAAAATTTTTCGTCTCGAGGATTTTTTTTAGTAAATAACTACTTTTTATACTATATTAGTTCGTTTAGCTAATCGTAAACCTTATAGTCATCCTAACTAAAAGGAAAACTTTACTTTTTACATTTTATATATAATTAAATTTAGCTTTAACATTATACTATATACTTCGTATTTTAAAAAACATTTAAAATATGTTATAATTAAAGATTTTAAGCGTTGCGAATAATGTATCTATTATATTAACCGTTATTATAATAATTATACTATTCCGCTTTACTTACTTTAAAATATTAATTATATTAAAAATTATTTAAACTAGGAAAAGCAGCTTATATAAAAACGCTTTTTTCAGCTCTGGTAAAATATTGTAAATAAAAATTCTAAGATTTCGAAGCAAATTTCGCGCCTTATTCGTTTAAAAAAAATAACAAGTTTTTTTTCGCGAAAAGGACGTTAAGATAATCCGCTAAGGCGTTAAAAGTCTAGACGAATTAAAAAATTAGGAACGTCTAAAGGAATAAAGTTACTTAAAGGTTAAGGCGCTATCCGCCACATTTTTAACTAGCCTTCTTTTGGTAGCGTTAAATGTCTTTCCGTAGACGGGTTGAACTAGGACGTTATTCTTAGTTCCGTCGGTATTGGTGAAATTTTTTCAGTAGTTCTTAGGCGTTTATAAGGTTTTTTGCTAGTTTTTAAATATTTTCAGTGTTTGGGTAATTTTTTTATTTAATTAGATATTAGGTAAGTCCGTCGACTTTTTTTATATCGAGGATTTTTTCTGCTTCGTATATTTGCTCGTTTTTTATTTCTATATCATTTTATTTAATATATACTTTAATTGTATCTGATGTTAACTTAAATAACAATATATAAAAAATTAGATAAAATTTAACTTTAAGTAGTAATTTTAATTAGTAGTTATTTTTTGAAATTTCTTTAGTAATTTTATATAGGTTAATATATTTAAAGTTAAACTTTTAACTTAGACGTTTTATATAAATACTTTTGGTAGTTAAGTAAACTATTTCTCCTTCTAAAAGGTTGGTTTTTTTAACCGTTTTTAGTTATAATACTTTTTTATTTAATTATGCACGAATTCGAGTTCTGTTTTTATTCTTTTGTATAGTTATTTAAGCTATTTTGATATAAAAATAGTTTTAATATTAAGCGGGTTTTTTTAATGTTTTTTATATATTTTTGAAATAAACTTAACGTTAGTTATTAACGGAATCGTCTTAATACTTTTGTAGTAACTGATATTATACGTTATTTAAGCTATTAGTACTTTTTCAATCTAATTATTTTATTTATAATTAATGTACTATTATAAGTATATTTTTAATATTTAATTCTATCGTTTTATTTATCTATTTACTTAAGATTAAAAAGTATTAATTAACTTATAATTTAAGCCGATTTATGTTATTAGGTTTTATTAAAATTTAAAAGTAAATATCATTTCTTTATTAAAACGATTTCGTATAGTAGCTCATATATATTAAAAATGTTTCTAAAAAAATATATATATCATTTACTCGGTATTTATATTTTTATTATAAGGTAAAAAATAAGAAAATTTTGTAAATCGGTTTACGACTATAAAGATGCTATCGTATTATATGCTCGTAGTTAGATTTTTTTACTAAACAGAGTTTAGTAATAAAATTTATCATAATAAAATCCCATAGTCGTTTTACGATTGGTAACGGTTATAACTTTTTATAAGGTTTATATCGTCGTATTTTTGCTTTAGCATAAACGCCATACTAATGTAAAAATTTGTATACTATAATTTTCATTTTAAAGAAATTATAAATACGTAAAAAACGTTTTAAAATTTTATAAATCTCCGGGTGTTCGTATAATTAATATTAATATATATTCTATATTAATTTCTTTCGATATTCCTTTAGGACTTATATTTTATTTATCCGTTTTTATAAATTATCATAATACGCCTTAATTTTTTTATATATATTTAATACTACTTATATTATTACGATCTATTATAAACGTAACTATTTTTCTATAATAATGTCGAAAATCGTATAACTAATTTTAACCGTTTTTTTTTTCGAAATTTAATCGTTTACTAAGAGAGCTCTATTTTTCCGTTTTTTAAGCCCTTCTGGTAAATAATAATAAAATTATACTCCATTAGTTTTTTTATGTAATAAAACTATCGTATTATAAGTTTTTTAGTTGTAGTTAATCGAGTAAAATTTTTATAATCCGTATAAACCTTAACTTATTATTAATTACTTTTAAAAAATATTTAAACTTATAAAATATTTTAATAATAAGTATAAACTTTTTATTAAGGAGAGTATAACGTAATTTAAATCCTTATAACTTATATAAAAAAGTAATAAAATGTAAAATTTTTTTTTAATTATCTTATTATTTAATTATTACGCTTAAAGCATAATCGAACGCGTTAATTTCCACTTTTATTAAACGATTTAAATTATATATAATTAATACTAATTAACTTATAATTACTTCTTTAATCTATTAAAAGGCTCTCTTTGTTTTTAGCGTTTATTAAAACTTCTCTCCCTTTTTAGTAAGCTTATTTAGAGGTATTATTATTCGGCTCAAATTTCTGATAAACTTTCGATAATAATTAACGAATTTAAACGAGGCTTATACTTCCTTAACTGTAATAAGTCGAATTTAATCTCGTACTGTAGTAACTTTCTTCAGGTTTATTTTAATATATCTAAAAATAATAATATGGCTTAAATATTTAACTTTTTATATATAAAATGAACTTTTTTTACGTTAATTAACAAGTTGGCATTTTGTTGTAATTATAATATCTTATAAACGTATTCTTCGTGTTATTTTTTTATTTTCGAAAAAATAAGGATGTCGTCGAGGTGGCATATTACGAAAACGTTGAAATGTTCCTGAAGGACGTATTTAACTATTCGCTAAAAAAATAACAAATACGTTAATAAAATTTTATAAACGTAATAAAGTATTTATATAATCCATATTTAATTTAAAATATTATTTTCTATTTATAAACTTTTTTAATCCGAATTAAGTTATATTATTTTTAAAATCGAAAATAATAAATTATTATACTTCGTAAAAGCGATTTTGTATTTTTCTAATTAAAGGTAATAACATTCGATCCTTAATAGTAATATTATTAAATTATCGGTAACCTATTACTAATCGAAGTTTCCCGTTTTTGTTAAGTACGAAAAATATAAAATATTTAGCTAATAACTTTAATAATCGAATTTATCCTTTTTCCAGTCGATTTTCTCGATATTTTTTAAGTGCGTATAATTTTATCTCGTTAAAATTATAAATAGGATAAAACTTAATAAACGCTTTTTCCTTTAATACAATTTTATAATCCCATTTACTATATTTTAATAATTTCGTTTCGAATTCTCTTTTAAAAAATCGCTTTTATTTATAACATTTTAATAATATATTAATTAAATCTTTTAATCTATTAAGCTACTATTGAAAATTATTATTTAATTACTACAATTTCGCTTTAATAATAATAATAATACGTCGTATTTTTTATAATACCCGTTCTTTTTTTTTATCGTATTCCTATAAGTGGTAAAGTTTTTATAATGTTTTTATACTAGTATTCGTCGCTATTTTCGATTAAATATTAAAATTTTTATTGTTTCTTTTTATACTTATTACTAAATTATAAAAAGAACTTTACCTAACTAATTTTCTAATTAATTAAAAGGTTATATTAACGTAACCATATTCGTCCTAAGATTATATCGTAATTTCTTAACAGTACGATATTGAAATAATCAATCTCGCGTATAATTTTCCTATTATCATAAAAAAATAGTTACTTTCGGCGGTATTCGCAATATAAAAATCCTTCTTATATTTCCATAATAACTTCAATTAATTAACTATTTCGGGTATAATATAATTACCTTCTAAAACTCCGCTATCTGCCATAGCAATATAGTAATAGGCCCTAATCTGTATTTTCAGGATAACGAGGTTATCGTCGTCTCTTATCACTATTAAAACTCTTTTTAAAAACCTTTTCGTTTCCTTTAAATCTCGCCATCCTGCGGCTTTTTTATAGGTAACTCTCGTCTTTTAGGTCTTGCTTAAATTATCGTACTTATGTATATAACTAATTAAATTTTTCCTGCGATTGCTTAATATATTTCCATTATTATTTCGTTTTATTTTAAAATTCGGTAATATATTTACTTAATTTCTAGTTATTTTATTACAATTATTTAATACTCATCTATTATTAGTCTATTTAGTTCTTTATCATTAGGTTATAATATTTGTTTCGGCTTCGAAAATATTAAACGTTTCCTTTAAACAGTATAAAACGTTCTTTTAATTCTTAAATATCCTTTTTCTTGTGAGCAGTTGAGGTGATTTTCTGAAAGGGCTTGGTTGTGGCCCTAGGATTGCAGGAACAAAGCAGGAAGCAGCTATATCTGGCTGCTCCCCCCCCCTCCCCCTCCCAGATTGCAGATGAGTAGGCAACCAGGAATCAAGACACCAGCCCACAGATCAAGTATAATACATCTGCCAACATTTCTATTATAAATTTTTTTCTTTTATTATTCGTATTATATCTTATATTAAAATATTTTTATCTTTAACATATAAATCTTAAGTAAATTATATGAAATTTACCGAAATACTTCATGTTTTTATAAAATTCGTATTAACTGTTAATTAAAAATGTAAATTAACGATTAATTATCATATAACTTTATTAAATTCCTTTTAAGCTATCTTTTCTTATAAACAATATTTATAAGTATAGTAAAAATAAAAAAAATTCCTTACGAACACTTTTATCCTTCAGGTTATATTTAAACTGTTACGATTTCGTCGACTTTTTCTCGGCTAATTCTTCCGTATAAACGATTGTACTAACATTAGTTTCTGGGGTCGGTTCCTTACTATGTAGTAAAATCGAATCCTTAATACCATATATAAAATAATCGTTTAATGATATATTATTTCTTTTCTTCGTAAACTAAACACTAACATTTAATATAATAAACGGCTTTAAATTTACTATATTTATAAACTTCTCCAGGTAGCATTATTTCGATCCACTTTTTATAATCCTTTAACTATTTTTTAGTTATTTAATTTAATTATCGTTAATATATTTTCCGTTATTTTTTAAATGGTAATAATTTTTTTAAGAAATTCTTTCATTTTTTATATTTTTATAATTATTAGCGTAAAACCTTTCATTGTTTTTATTATTTTCGTATATTTTTTTATAATAACTTTTTAACTTTTGCTTACTTTTATCGTATTTCTTCGTCTGAAAACCCTGAAAGGTTTTTTCTTTTTAGTTACTAAAAAAACTATTTAATAGGTATTAAGATTTAACGTTTATTTTGTCATAATTCTTTAGGCAATCTGTATTAAGATACCTTATAACTTATCTTACCGTAATTCTAATATTAAATTCGTCGTATATTCTATTATTAAATGGTACTGATATCTATAAGTCCTACCGTCGTTCTATGGAAGGTACTTTAATATCGTAATATATTAGTATTAATATTATAACGTAATTTATTATTATATTTTCCTTTAACGTTACGAATTTGTTAAACGTATTATCGGTTATTAATTTTTACTGTTATCGCGATATAATTGGTTAAATACTTTGGTCGATCTATTTTAAATAACTTTTCTTAAACTTTTTTTAAGCCGTTGAAAAACTAAACTATTGGTACATTTTGTCCCTAATTAAGTTTTAAAAAAGTTAAATTAATTTATTGCTATAACTAAAGGTAAATCCTTTTTATTATAATTATTAAATTTTAGTTTTCATTTTTATTTTTTCGTTTACCACTCCGAAAACCTTCATAAAAACTTATTCGAACTTTTCGTAATCGTTATACACCTATACTACTTTTGAGTTTTGCTGCTTTAAAAATACCGTAACGTATTTTCTTATCACAAGTTTAAACTAGATAACGCTATATCCTAAAAGTCGTCTAACTACGAACTTAACCCGAAAAGTTAATATAATAAATCGTACTGGAAAATACCTAAAATACGATCAGTATTAGGTTAAAAATAATTACAATTTAATAAATATTTCATTAAAAGGTTTATATTTAAAAGATTTTAATATTTCTCGTAATTTTTTATTAAAAGCCATTTAACTAAGCTGGCCTATAATAGAAAATCCCTTTCCTAATATTTATTACGTCTATTCTTTAAGAAATCTTTGCATAACCTCAAAGGTTATAATAAATTCCGAATTATCTTTCTCTAGTTAGCTAATACGTTAATTTATAAGGTCTAAACGTTTAAAGATTTTGTTTTTAATTAAAAAAAGCTATTATTTTTCCTTATTTAAATCTATATTATTATCTTTTATAACCTCGTAAGCGGGTTACTTACTAGTAAACATATTATCAAAATATTACTCAAAATCTAACAATACTATTAAACAAAAGCTTGCAATATATAAAGGCTAAATTAATTAACTAACTATTAAACTTAAACTAACGTGTTTATATTAATAAAATACTATAAAAATTTAAGCAATTAAAAAATAACTTAATTACGTTTCGTAATATCAAAAGTATCTTAAATAACGAAGTTATATTACAAGCTATTGCTATCTAATTAGGGAATTTAACGAGCGAATATATCTTAAAGTAGATTAAGATAGATATTTCAATCTAAGTGAATCTACATTAATGAATTAAGATGGATATCTCAATTCAAGTAAATCCATCTCACGTAACCTGACCCACTTGGGCCCTGTTTCGGTCTCGTCAAGAGACCGTTTCCTAGGGCCTAGCCGTTCATGTTATGACATAAGGTTAGACTATTAATAAAACGCCTTTAAATTTTCGTATAAAACCTTTTAATAATATAGTTTTTTAATTTAAACGCGTTATAGCTTTATGTTACTATTTAATAAGATTAATCATTTAACTAATCTTAATACGTCTCATAACGCGTTACATAAAGTGTAGATTCGTTATATTTTTAATATATTAATATTAAATATAAACGCTTACATATTAAGATTAAAAATTGGTTCGATAATTAATTTCTGTTTACTTAGCTTTAATTTTTACAAGTTAGAGATAATATCAGTTCGGAAGGGTTTACCGTTATATCGGTTCTTTAAAGTAAATATAAGAACGTCTTAAATAAAATAAACCTTTTTATAACTAAGTTTTAAGGTTCGTTTTTAGCTTAAATAATTAAATTTCTTTATTTTTTTAAAAAAAACCTTTTATAATATTAATATTAAGATAAAGATTTTAAAAGTTAAAAGGTTAAAAGTTAAAAAAAGCAGCCGACGAGCTTATGTAGTACGTTATTCGAAATAAGAATAATTAGACTATTATTATATTAATTAATAAATTTAATTAATTCGATTTTAAGGATATTAATATAATAATACTTTATATAATTTTGTATATTTATATATATAATATTAATTTAAAATTAGCGAAATTATTACGGGCCCGTAATAATATTATATAGTACATTAAGATAAAACATTTAAGGTTTACAATAAAATACCTAATAAAAACCTCAAAAATAAAAACAACTTATAGAATAGCTGTAAAATAGTAAAACTTAAAAAAGCTTTAGTAATAATAAAAGATAATACCGACCCTATAATTTTAAAAATACGAAGTAAAATATAGTAATATACTGTTCTAATAAAGAGTAGAACTTTTAAAAGGAAATTATATTATACCCAACGTAATTGAAGACTTTAAATTATTATAAAATTTTAAGTAAACCTATTACCTTATAAAAATCGTAGAAAGTTAACCATTATTATATAATACTAGAAAAATTATACGCGAAATTAATTATATTAATAGTTTTATCTAAAAAAACTAAAGAGTTAATTTTGATATTATTTTATTAGAGAATTATAATATAATGTTAAGAAAAATATAGGTGCGCCAGTATAACCTTTAAGTTAACTATGAAATTAACTAGGTAAAATTTACATTACATGCTAAGAATAAGAATAAAAAGAAAATACAAAGATTTTAATACTTAAATAAAAATAGCAACGAATGTTAATAAAAGAATACGATAAAATTTTTACTAATAAAAATACAAAAAAAAAAAATATAACGTATTATTACAACTCTTAAAGTAAAAATTTAATACTTAAATAACGATTTAATAAAATTATAACCGGAAAAGTTATATAATTTAATTAAAATAACGTATTACACAAGCTTGCGATGCATACAAGCTCGCGACGCGTTTTTATCCACATTCTAACTACCTAACTTTAATCATATATTATTTAACACCTATAATATAAAACGTCTTACAAAGAAATCGAAAATAAACTTCACTATTTAAGCGAAAAAAAAATCCCGAAACTTAATATTAAAAAACTTAATTCGATATACATTATTACCGAAACGATTTTAAAACCCCGATATTATAGCAAACGCGCCCGAACCGATATTATCCCCAATTTGCGAAAATTAACTTTAACCGAAAAAAAATTAAATATCGAACAAATTCTTAACCTAAATATGCAAACGTTTTTTATTTAACGTTAACATATTAAAAATATAACGAATTCGTTATTTACGTAACATATTATAAAACGCGTTAAAATTAATTAAATATTTAACTTTATTAAACGGTAATAAAAATTTAAAACGCGTTTAGGTCGAAAGATAAATTATTAAAAGATTTTGTACAAAAATCTAAAAATGTTTCGTAAATAATTTAACTTTATTCGGAATATAATTGCTAAATACGGTACCGCGGAAAAAAATATTTATAATTTTAACGAAATAAAATTTTTAATAAAACTTCTTTTAATAATTGGTATAATTATTACTAATGTTAAAAAACATAAAAAACCTAAATAAACTTATTAAAAAAATTAGAAATAAATTACAATAATATAAATTATTAATTTTTAAGGTTAAACCTTATCCTTATTTATTATCCTTACTGAGAAAAACTACTTTTTTCGCTGGTCCGACGATAACTCACTTTTACCCAACTAAAAGGTTATTATAAACGAAAATAATTAAACGATAAATAAACTAAATTTAAAATAAATTTAACATTTCGATTAATATATTCGAACGCGTACGAAAAAATCAAAACGTTTCCTTATCCTCGACAACTATAAAAGTTATCATTTAATAAAATTTAAAAAATATTACGCTAACTATAACATTATTACATTTTATATACCTATTAATTCCTCTTATTTATTCTAATCTTTTAACGTATCTTATTTTTCTCCGTTAAAACGCGTTTATTTGTTACATATCGAAAGTTTTATACGACGTTACGTTACTTATATTACTAAAAAAGATTTTATCGCCGGTTTCCGCAACGCGTTTAAAATTACCATAACGACCGATAATATTAAATCGGAATTCGCAAAAATAAAATTTATTCCATTCGAATTTAATTACGTACTTTCCAAATTAAAAATTTTAATTGTACTTATATTAACTATCTTTCCATTTACTTGTACTAACTTTGTTATTTTCCCATTTACAAAATTTTTTAAAAATATTACCAAACGATTTAACGAAAACGTTATTTATAAAAAAAATTAAAAATTATTAAAATAACTTACTAATAAAAATAATTAAATTAGTTAATGTTTTAATAAAAAATAACTTAATATTATTATATAAAAATGCTTTTTTCGGAAAAAATACGGCTTATTACGCGAAACGAACCATATCATTAGTAAACGTCGGAAAACTAAAAATAAAAGTTTTTAAAAAAAAAGGGATACTTATTAGAAAAAAAGCATAAATTTTCATAACTACGAAAAATAATAATAATAAATAATCGCAGCTAGTAACGGCTGAAAAAAATCGTCACAAAAGGATTTAAGCGAAAAAACGGAAGTATGGCGTTTACGGGAAGCCCGGACATAATACGCGTATTTATAAGGAGGATATAAAAGCGTCTAACGATAAAAAATCTGATGAGTTTAAATTAATTTAATATATTGTAGTTATTTAATTCGAATTTGCTATCGCGATATGCCAGAATGTACGTCGCGAGCTTGTGTGCGTCGCGAGCTTATGTGATACGTTATTACTATAATATCATAAATATAAATATTTATTTCGATAAAAACTCGATACGAAATTATAAGAACATAACGAGTAAAACTATAAAATTATTATTTAAAAAAGCTTTAATTAAATTCTATCTTATATACTACTTTAAGGAATTTAAATTACATTTGGAAAGAATTGCCAAGCTTGATTAAATATTCTTAATATTCTGATTATTTGTACTACTGTGCTATATCTTAGCAGGATTAGATCCATCCAGTACGTATTTAATAAAATTAACTAAACGTGGAGTGTTATGGGTCCGAGCTTGACGCGTTAGGGTAAAGCGTTGCACGGGCTAACGAATTAGGTATATGCCAACGTACTGAATCTTAATACGCCCTTTTACGTTGCATATATATTAAAATTTTAAAAAAACTAATAAAAGGTAATATAAAAATAAGTAAAAACAATTCGTACGTTATAAAATTAAACCTATAACTTTTACGTATTAAAATGGGTTCGTTTTATACGTACGCTGTTATATTAGGAATTTTTTTTTTTTTTTACCGATTTAATTAAGTAATGATAAAATGCGGGACCTATTTTTTTTTTAAAATAATTCGAAATTACTTAATTGTTAATATGCGAAAAAGGCCTATATATATTAACGTACTGTGTTAAAAGTTTTTTAGTTTTAAATAAACGTTTTATTTTTAATAATAATACCAGTAAATAATTAAGGCCTAAGTTTTTAGATCCCTTTTTTCGTTAAAAGGTTAAAAAGCGAAAGTTTCAGTTTAGTAGGTTTAAGAACGCTTACTAGCTATAAATTTTATATCGTAATTAATTATTACCGGGTTATCATTAGATCTTTATTTAGCGATATAAGCTATAGGATTTATATTTTAAAAGTAATTTTACGGAAGGTTAAAGCCTTAAATTAGTAAGCAAGCGGATACTTTCAGATAATCGTAAGAAAAATATCGCGATTGTTGTTATTTGCAGTAAGAAATAAGTTTTTTAAAAAAAGGTATTTTTTTACTTATTATTTTAATCAAATTTTAAATATTTTTTAAACTTTTTTAAAACTTAAGTTAGTAATAAACTTAATATGCGCCATTTAGTTTAAGGGTTTAGTAAAACCGTTAGCAAAACTTTTTACATTTTAAATGTATTTAACCTTAATTTAACTTTCCTGGATTTCTTAATATATATAATGATATTTAACACGTCTATAACGTTTTTTCTATAATATAGCAGACTTTTTTACTTATTTCCTTATATCGTTATTATTTTTAAGGATAATAATAAGGCTTTCGAATATAAAATTAAGTTTTTTAAAAAATGTCGGCAGATGTGTTGCACTTGATCTGTGGGCTAGGTGTCTTGATTCCTGGTTGCCTACTCATCTGCAACTGGG
>QJNV01000526.1:0-20978 GCA_004155935.1 Monosporascus sp. GIB2
CGCAGCCATAAGAAGGTTCCGGATTTGATTAACCGGAACGCCCTCATGGCTGCGACGCAACAACCACAACCCGTACGGGCAAAAACATAGCTTGACGGGCTTCTCCCATATTGACTTACCCTTGGAAGACCCATGGCAAAATGTTATATACGGTGGTTATGCTGTCGTAGCCATGAGGGCGTTCCGGATGAAAGGTTTGCCCAGAACGAGAATTTTAACTTATTTTCTTAATATTTCCGCCAAACCAGCCCCGATTAAACAGTTATATATATGGTTAAGAAGCTCTCTTAAAGCTGTATATAATGGTATTTTTTATTATTTTCTAATTATTTTTATTGCTATTATATTTGGGAGTTTCCAAAATAGATTTTTAAAAATTTGTATGGGACTGCCTAGAACGAGCCCAAAAATTCACAACTTGCCATCAGGCCCTATTGTGGAGGTTTTGTTATTTTTGTGGGTCTTTTACAAATTAGGTTAGCGCGGTACTAAAAGCTACTTAGCCACAGCTGCGCCGCAAGCGCAGCCGCAACCTCCAAAATAGGGCCTGATTCTAATGAGGCAACCTTTATCTAACGTACATACTAACCTTGGACCCCACCTAATGCATAGACCTAGCAATGCATAAGGATTTCCACCAAAACCCGCGATATACAAAAATTAATAATAACATAACAAAAAGAGATAAAATAAAACGGCTTTTAAATTTATAAAGAGCTTTATTTTATTTATACGTATAAGGTATTTTTATTATATAATTAAGGTTAAGATAATTTATAAGCTTATATATTTTAATATTTATTTTAAAAATAATATATATAAAATTTAATAAGCAATTTATTTATAATACGAATTATTAATATAAAAAAAGTTGTAAAAGAAAGTTTAATTTAAATTACGTATAATTAAAAGAAAATATTAAATAATAACCTTATTTTATAATATCCTATTACGTTTAAAATCTTAAAGTATAATATTATATTTTTAAAATTACATTAATTTATGATTATTAAATTTAATATTTATAACGAATATATATATTTACTTATTGTATTGTTATCTTTTAATTTCCGTTTTTATATTTTTATTAATATTTTTAAATTACTTTTTGATTTTTATAATTTCTTAAAATTTATTTTTAAAAATATAAAATATTATAAAATATTAATTAAACCTTAAATTAGAATATGATTTGCTAAATTATATAAGTTTATTTTTTTAAAATTTTATATTTATATAATTATTTCAGAAATCGTAAATTATATACTTAATATATAATAATTATATGTTTTATATATATATTATAAAGAATTAATCTTACATTAATATACGAAAACGTAGTAAAATCTTTTATTAATAAAATATTTTATTTTATATATTAAAACGTATAATTATATTAAATTTTATTTAAATTTATAACAGCTTTAATATATTAAAAAATACAAACTTTTTATATTATATAAAAAGTTAACCTTAAAGTTATTATGATTTAAAATACTTATGGAATAAAATTTTTCAGAAATTTAAAATCAAGTTATTATGTTTTGTAATTATAACGATTACTATTTTTTGTTTTATAATTTTCATATTTTAATAAATTTTTAAATATTTTTTTAATATATATAAAATGTTTAAAAAGTATTAAAAAGTACTTATATAATATAAACTCTGTTTTTTAGTGAATTATAATGCCTTTTATATATGTATAACTTTTATTTTATTATATATATATTTGTTATTTTATTATTAGTTTTTATATATCGCGGGTTTTGGTGGAAATCCTTATGCATTGCTAGGTCTATGCATTAGGTGGGGTCCAAGGTTAGCTCTAGATCACAGAAAGTGAGCTGATGAGCTGAACTATGATATACACGCTCGCCGTCTCTCCTATAGTCTAGAGAACATCAGCTTAAAATACAACTTGGTCACGCAATACACGTTTTAAGGTAAGAACGAGTTCAGGACGTCGATATGAAGGGGAATACGTACAGCGGATCCCACGGGTATGGAAAGCTATGAAGGACTAGCTTTATAGCTTCTAATCTCCAAAATTCAAACGACCCTCTGAAAACCGGCGCACCCGAACGTAAAGCCCGGCGGATGAATAGCTATGTGTCTGCGTAAAAGGCCAAGTTTTAAAACGCCAGAACGGGGGCGTTACGGCCTTCGACCCTTGAGCTCGCAAACTTGGCCACGAGCTTTCCACATTGTAAGTCGAGTTCGTCTCGTTCACTGATGACGATGGTCCACCTTGAATCCCGGACGGTAACTCTTTTACGAAGCTGTAGCGCTCGTCGGTGAAGAAGTCGGCGGCCTTTTTTTTCAAGTTGACAAGGGACAACTGTTCCGGAGTTAAGTCCGTTGGCACCATAGGGGCGATACCCTGCGAAGCGGTACCTGGATCGGCCTACTGAGCTGTTTCTGAAGAAGGGCAAGGCCCTCTTCGCTCGGGCTCAGGTAAAGGTTGACATATTGAACGGATGCTCTAGTGTATGGTAATTACCCCAAGTTTCTTGTGGACGGCAGTAACTAAGTTGGACAATGTCTTGACGTCACAAAGACTCTCTGTTTCCGTTGATCTCTGGACGGACATATCTGGATTATCCCTATATATATGTAACAAGAAATTAACTCTACTTTGTCTCACTGTGTTTGGCTTCGGCGCTAATAAATTCATACCAAGTATTATGGAAGGCCCACGTTGGTTTCTTAGTTTATTTTTGAGCACAAAACACGAGTAAAAGATGTCGTCAAACAGCTTCTGAGGATCCAGAACCTCGAGGCCAGGGAATAAAGTGTGAACTCGAGAACATAACCCAAGGTTTCCATAGAACTGCTTGTCGGAGGCTGTTTAATAGCCACCTATGCAACTCGAACCAGTCATTTTGGCCTGCGGACATCGACTACCTTGGGCGAATACGGTAATTCTTCTGGAGTAAATTACATGGTCGTAGAATTTGAGACATATCAGTCAGCTTTAAAGAAATAGGGGAGTCATCTTTATAAGCCTTGGTAGATAGGCCCAAAATAATTGTCATAACCCTGAAAAGTGCCACATGCTAGTGCTGTGTGGCTTGAGCAATAGTGATTAAGTGGTTCCGGTCCATTTACGATCTTATACGTATGAACGAATGTTAAACAACGGAAAGCTACGAAAGTTTGCCTAGGTCATGCGGTGCTGTTCGAATGAGGTTTAGTCAGGTGCCATTGAATGTGTACCTCTGAGATACCAAGTTCTGGCTGGCTTCTGTACAATGCTGGCTTAACTGGACGTTCAGAGCGTTCGGGTGTGGCGTGCGGAATGGCGGGGCCCCACAGATGGAGAGTGGGTATCTAGATCGGATCAGTATGCATATAAACGGGAGATAAGATAATGAGATATAGTTGTTAGCATTAATCTATGAGTATCTAATTAATTAGCCTGGAGACGTCCCGACTACATAAATACCTACATACCAACTTAGCCCGGCCTACGTGATATATGTGACATAGCGCTTACTTTGTAATGATATTCGACAAACATTAAACTTTTATCATATTCACACCATTTGACATTTGAGTACATCGATAACAATACCCACGCCGACGGTCATATTCGCTCAGCCACAACACGAAGCACCTGGTCACCGCGTTAAGTCAGGTACATACATAGATTGCCTCTGGCTTAAGCTCCTTCCAAACCTTTGGGCGACCCCCACTACCACAACGAGGGCAACGAGGACAAGGACGACGACGTTGTTGACCGAAGTTATATTACCATGGCGAAGGCCTTCGATCCCAGTTCAATATCGTCACAGCTGAATTCTTCTTCGTCTTCCGACAGGGTTGCTGCCCTTAGATGTGTTAAGAATGATGTTGTTGGCCACAGCCAACGAAAGGAGCGTTGGGTGCGTCGGGGCATAATACGGATTCTTGTTAACATCGTCACCTCCGCCCCCGATGCGAACACGATCGGGAAAGATGCGCGACAAGTTTCTGGTACGTCAAGGGAATTCACCCAGGAGGAGACTGCACGACTGCACGCCATCCAGCTTCTTGCAAGCTTCGCCAACGGTACGTTACGAAACTCTCATTCCCATGCGTGGCTCGCTTGACCACTGACGAGTATCTCTCTTCCCAGCTGGTTCCTCTTTCCTCCCGCCGCTTCATGCTGCTGGGACCTTGCCCGCCCTCTTGAGCCATTCTTGCCTTCGAAGCAAGCAACCGCAAATCGTCCTGGCCGCTCTCCGTGTACTGCAGTCCGTTGCGGAAGCCTCTGGGCCTTCTTTTCAAACCCCCTTAGCCGATATCATATTCGCCAGCGACAAACTCGAGTTGTTTCTCCACATTCTGTCGCAGCCCGTCCCGACCCCCGAAAGTGAAGCACAGGTCTCCATCGTGGCAAATTTGATCAGAAAGCTCTGCCGTGAAGACCGCCATCAGACGGCGATGGTTAGTAGTGGCATCCTCGACGCCCTCGCTATGAGGCTAGCAACATTTGCAGTCGCCGCCGGATATGTGTTACCGAAAGCCGAAGCCCTAGCGAAGTCTTCAGGTCTATCCGACTATATACCTCAGCCTGCCAAGTCTGACCGCGGCTTGGAGAACGTTCTTGGCGCCATCGCTGCCATCATCACCGACTCTCCGTTTAGAGCTTGCAAATTGCTTTTCTCGCCATTCATACTAGCTGTATTTCCTAACGCCAGGCATGATTGGAAAATGTACTCCGAAGTGCCCTCGGAAACACCCGAGTTACCCGGCCTAAGGCCTACGAGACGAATGGACAGTGACCCGATGGATCTCTTGCTCCCCTTCATACCGAGTCACTCGTGTGGGACGGCTCGAACTAATTTCTCGCCTCCTGGCGCGTCTAGCTCCAAAGAGACCCCTTATGTTAAAGGTAGGTCGGCAACCAAATCCAACACAAGCTCATCTGCCTGGAATCTGCCAGGGGACAGCGCCGACGTGGAGACGGAGGAGGCCGAAAGCCCCCTAATACCGTGGCTGATACATCTTGTGCGGTCTCGCGGTG
Source organism: Monosporascus sp. GIB2 (assembly GCA_004155935.1). Taxonomy (NCBI): domain Eukaryota; kingdom Fungi; phylum Ascomycota; class Sordariomycetes; order Xylariales; genus Monosporascus; species Monosporascus sp. GIB2. The sequence continues at coordinate 5,012 of QJNV01000526.1, forward strand.
GTAGTGAGTCAATCACGGCTGCGATGGTCCTGACTTCCCTCTTCAAGGCTGGGTTTGCTTATCCATCAAGAGAGGCGACTTTGGGTCTCCTCGTTATACCAGTCTTACTCAACACTCTTAACGAGGTTGAGACTAACGTCACGGAGGATGACTTAACCGCTCTGACAACAAGTGGATACCAAAAACTCCGCTTGCTTGCGGAGACGCCTGCTCTCCTAGCCCGGCTGATCACCGATAGCGAGCCTCTGCAGAAGGCCGCCTTCGATTCGGACGCTGCTAAGACTCTGTGCAGGCTCCTGAAGAATACTTACGACACCCCACTGCCAAAGCGTGCACCACGGCCTTGGTCTCCCCACGGAAATTACCAGGAAAGCATCGAAAATGTCCCCCCGGAGTGCCAACTAGGGGACGCCGAGGAGCTTCCCGGCTTGGCTAGTCGGATTGAGATTCGGGCAAGCACGTTATTGGCTATTGGCGCACTTGCGACCTTCAAGGAGGAGTATCGGAAAGCCATTATCGACGAAGACGCTATTCCCTACATCGTGGAGTCTCTGCAGCCGTCCCCAGGCAAGCCAAAGCAGGGGAAAGAGAAGAAAGCGGAATGGCCCGTCAATGAGAGCATCAAGGACGACGCTCCTTCTGAGTACGGCAATAATCCGCCTTCGGTTATTGCTCAAGCTTGCTATGCCCTCCGTATGCTTTCGCGCTCGGTGAATATTCTTCGGACATCATTAGTAGATCACATGGTAGCGGCGCCTGTGTTTCGGTTAATACTTCGACACGCCGACGTCGAGGTCCAAGCCGCAGCTACAGCCACAATTTGCAATCTCGTCACCAACTTTAGCCCAATGCGAGATGTAAGTACAATAGCCTGACATTATCGTCTCATACAAGTGTTGACGTTGTACACTAGTCCCTCGTGGAGTACGGTGTGCTAAAAGTGTTGTGTGAACATGCGCACTCGCTGGACCCAATCCTGCGGCTAAACGCTCTATGGGCACTGAAACACTTGGTCGATTCAGCTCCTGTTGAGCTCAAGAAGAAATGCGTCGAGGAGCTTGAATCTGGCTGGCTAGTCCGGTTGATTTGTGACGATACTGAAGACGAGGCTCTGTTTTCGGCAAGGATCAAAGGGGACGAGATGGATGAGGATACGGACATGGGCTTATCAGAGGATCAAGGCCGCAATTGGCTGTCGACCTCGTTCTACAAAGCATATTCTCCAATTCGACAGCAGCACGAAAGTCCCATTCTCCAGATGGCAGAAGCTCGGCTCACTGCACTTCGCGAAGCAGAGATGAATCCTGTCCGTAAGGCGAGGCACGATGATCTGGCGATCCAAGAGCAAGGACTCGGCTTCATCAGGAACCTAATTGGCGGGTCGCACTCTAGTAGCAGCGTCGATTCGACGAACGACACTACCGAGATGATCGACTATCTGTTTAATACCCTGGGCCAGGATCGGCTGTTTGAAATTCTCGCCTCCAAGCTGCGGCCTAAGGTCCTCCACCCTTTCAACCGGAGGGGTATAGGTACTACAACTGGAACCGCGACGACAGAGACGCGCGTAGTCCCGCCCCATTTTAAGGTCATTGAGGCGGTCATCTACATCCTAGTACACATCGCTGCCAGCGTACCGCGGCACCGCCAGGTGGTGATGGCGCAGACGGACCTGCTCAGGCAGCTGGTGCGGCTACTCGACCCTTCCGCAAGCAGCCCTGGCGTTAGCGCCAACGACAGTTCAAGCCGCGGCGGCGGCGACAAGGAGGTCCGGCTGGCACTGTGTCACCTCCTCAACAACCTGTCGTGGCAGGACGACGACCGCGACGCTCCGGCCTGCTCACAGCGCTCGAGCGAGCTGCGGCGGCTCGGTTTCGTGAGCAGGCTCGACCACATCGCCCACGCCGACGACGAACTGGACGTCCGCGAGCGGGCCAAAAGCGCGCTCTGGCAGATGAAGCAGGGTATATGATAGCTTCGGCTTCCCTCAGTGCCACTTAGAGATAGCAGCAAAGAAGTCGCACTCTGCGGAGTTCCGGAATACCTATACGATTCCGAGTTGTATGTACAGGGGTAGCATGTATGTAGTATGTTATGTGTGTGTGTGTGTGTGTGCGTGTGTGTGTGTCGGCATTGACTGGAGTCCTCCGCTCGTGGTGGTCACAGACAGATACGATCATGATCAACCGGGCATAGGTGAGTACATAAGACCAGACAGGCCCGTCCGAGGTGTCAAAGGCGTTTGGAATAGCGAGCATACAGCATCATAGGAGAATAACACTTCCCGTCAATCCGAGGGATCCGGTTTCTATATATTTTTCAAAGAGAAGCGAGCCCCCGTCAGCCATCACACCACCGAGGAGGACCCCGGCCGGCGAGTCCTACAAGGCCTAAATCGGCTCGGCGTGGAGTCTCGCACCGCCGAGGAAGTCCAGACGGCACTGTTGCGGGTAATGTTAACCTGACATGGCGGCTTGCTAAGGATTTCGGGAACAGGCAATAAACTAAGCACTGTATCTGTATGTGTCTTGCATCTAGCTATCTCTACCGCTATCTCCAGCCCCCATCCCTTCACGCTTCGTTCCTAAACTCGTTGTATCCATGCTAGTGACACCCCCTCCTTCCCCTTTCCAAAAAGGGCGTGGGGAGGTGGACGGGCCCATGAAGTAGTGGTGATGTCCGTCCATCCCTCCGTAGCATCGCGGCGAAGGCACCGCGTTGGGAGAGTTGAAGCTACGAGTGACATCTAGACGTCGTTTCGATCAACAGTGGTCTCACGGCGTCGTATCTCTAAAGCACCCCATCGCCTTTGCCTGCATGGGGAGGAATTAAAATTAAAAGGGAGGTAGGGTTGATCCCCCAACCGGGCGATGCTTCTTGTCGATGATATGGTTACGCGTATTAGTCGCGTCACGCCTGGTGGCTGTTTTAATTCGGTTCCTGATGGGGATGCATGGAGCTTATCTAATCGAAGATTGTTGCTTCGAGGACCACCATAAGTTCGTCACGGTATTTCTTCCGTACCAGAAGTGGACACGAGGGGCGATTACGGAATAGATGTGGTCGTGATCAAGCTCGTTGTAAGGGCCGCGGTTGCTGACTAAGGACGCTCATTACGTTGAGCTACTGTCATGATGCATCTAGGTCATATCGTTAAGGACTCCTTAGGCGATGTGACCTGGATCGGATCCCCGGACGATGCAGAGCAAGAGATACCCTTTGGGGAGGCTGTCTTACCTGTCGAGTCCGGATATCAAACCTTGCAAGAAGTGTGAGCTAGCCGCGAGCGTGTAGGGGACCAACAATCAAATCTATTATCCGGGCTGCCTTCTACAACTATTTACTCTAATCGACTGTAGCCCGTAACCATGGCCAATGCATGGGACTGACTCTCGGCTGTTTGGGATGGGGGTCTCCGTGTAACAAAGGAGACGCAGCAAACCAGGGCTGGGGCAGACAAGAACGCGAGAACCCCCGCCTCCCAAGCCCGCCGCACCTACTCTACCACGTCACCTACCGAGTAGGTCTCGAACTTCCGTGACACCGGTTGCTGGTTACCCGCATGAGCACGTAGTTAGACGATGGGTCACTGTCAGGTCGAAAGCCGGCAGGGGGTCTCGTCACCAGGCACGTACGTGCTATCCACCCGCGATCGCGGTAACCGGGCGACGGATAATACTCGTGGGCCCGACCGCACGAGTAACCCCCCAAGGTATGCATCCATCCATCAATCTCCGTGGGAGGATTTCCCGACGGCAGGAGAGTCACCTAATTAGCGGGAAGCGCGACCTGCCCTTGAGCCCCCCCGCGCCTGCCCGGCAGCCCAATTCGATCATACCGGCGAAACCGTCGCACAGTCGTAGAGGGGTCATAACGCATGTCTACCGCATCGTGCCCCGTGTGAGGCTGATTTCGCTGCATCCAACCGTACGAGATCGACCTCGTGCCACGTGTGCTTGCCTAGGGCATTTTATCTCTTTCGGTGGTTGTGTCCCAGATGCCCAGCGGCTTAGGAAGAGGGCGCACTCCTCTTCTCCTGCAGTGGTGGTCACGCTTCGTGCCACCTCCCAGGCCTCTTACATTTCCGTAGACACGGGTGCCGTCTAGCGGCTGCTGTCCCCTGCGCTGGAAGGGCGTTCGGGGAAATAACCGTGGGCGTATCGCACATTATATGCTTGCCATGGCAACGGGAGCGTGGAGGATGGTTCGACTGGGTTGTAGGGTTACCAAAGAGTTCGAGACCGGCTGTCGGGTTGCTAAGCATAAACGGGATCTGCAAACACCAGAGTGGTACTGCTAGATACGGTGACAGGCACCTGGTTTCTGACATTGATAGACAGGTCCCCTCGCACCGCTGCTGCGATAACAGGAGGGTTTGACCAAATTCTGTTTATCCACTCTATCCTTCTGCCCCGAGTTAGCAGGTCGTCAAAATGACCATGTAATTACTGGTCACATGTCAAGGTTAAGCTGTGCAGAGCGTGGGAACACTCTCCGCTTCCGAGTCAAACTTCATCGTGATTCATGGCAAACTCGTCGACATGCGTCTGTCTACCGGGAAGACCGCCATACTCAGTAATATGATACTGCGTAACCAAAGGAGAGACATCATGCCTTCTTAAGTCCAGCAAGGTTCATCATCTAATTGTATGCACTAAGTAACGACGGAGTTCTAGCCTTAACCTTCGTATCCGACGGACGGCAAAAAGTGGCAGCACCTCTCAGTAACAGCTAACTGACGCGTGACCTGAAAAGGGAAGTGGGAGCGGTTTGAGGCATTTTTATTGGTGATGTTATGATACTAGTTTGGAGTTTGGGCCATAAGATCCAAGAAATTGTTAGGAGTCGCTGGCATTTCGCCGTCCGCCAGCCAAGACCAGCTTTCGGCCTTGGAGGAGGTTTGGTGCATTCAACAGCTACTGTACCTTGCGAGTACAATAAGACCCGACACAACGTAGCGGCACGCTAGAGGACCATAACACCGGTGCACGGTATGGCCATTGCCCGCTGGGCTATCAATTCGTCCGTCATAACTTTCTCGTCCCACCAAGAAACTGTAGAGAATGGTCAAGTTGACGAAGGAAGGTCAAAGCGACCTTGTTCAGAGAACGTACACAGCACACGTGGGCTCGCAATGCTGTGCTGAAGTCATGGCAGCTGTATACGGAGCTTGATACTGGCGTAAAAGGGAGTGCTGGTCTTTTGGCTAGGTCCGAGCGGTGCAGCATTTGGGCGCCATCGGCCAGAAACGGCATGATAACTAGGATATGTGAGTCTAAGCACGTTATACATAGTGTCTTAAGGATGATGCCGATTTGGAGGCATGGTGTCGCGTTGACTGTTCGAAATGGCAAAATAACCACGATTTTTGTGACTACCCGGTGCCATGACAGGTGACCTGGGAGACGCAGCAATACAGTATAACCTTGGGCAACGGGCGGGAATAGCGGCCAGCCTCACATTCCCCGAAGTCTCGGATTCTTCCTACGTTATAACGGAGCTCCTAGCGGTGGCGCTGGAGATCACTCGTAACTGAGGACGTATCTTCTGAGTGTCTACTATGGCCGTGGCTTCGTCTTGTAGGATATTGCACGAAAGTACCATGCTCTTGACGGTCGCAGAGGTTCTAAAGCCTATACTATGAACCGGGAAAGCTCCCTGAACCCAGGACGCGCAGAAAACAATAAAACTTTAAGGGCTACTGGGCTCGTGTCATTCCATTTGCTCGGGCTCGGGGGCACGCTGGTGTCTAGCTAGGTTCAGCGCACCGACGTAATCGTGATATCGTGGCGGTTCGCGTGCCAAAGCACCCAGCAGTCTCTTGTGACGCCGTCTGGCTCAGCATGCGGGACTCATAGTTCCTAGAGAAATTCCTCCCAACAATTCGCCTAAGTGTCACTGGTTGATAACTGGTAGGCGTCGCTCCCGTTGCGTGACGGGCTTGTGCACTCGCTCATAGCGCGCTTGGCGCATCACATCACGTTAATCGCGATAGACCAAACAGCGCTACCACAGAACCTATTCACCTTCACCCAACCTGGAAGGGGAGCGCGCGAAGTAGACGGGCAAAACGCGGCGATATTGTGAGTTTCGGAAGTAGTTGGATCTCGGCTATTTGTCGTTCAGGGACCAGGGAGAGCTGAAGATGGGTCTGGCAAACCCAAATGAAGGGGCTTGGTATTCGCCTAGAGCCACACAAGTCCGGGGGATACAGGGGAGCAAGCCACTTTCATCTCAGGTCAGTGGGTCTCTAAACCATATTGTGATCTCTTGATAGGTCGCCCACATCAGGACAATCTCGATTCGGGCAAACTTCAGGCATGAGAAAGGCGCAATTCCCGGAGGGCAAAAACGCACGAAGAAGACGCAGGTAGGACGTTGGGGATGCTTTGCCAAGGAAATCGACTGAAACGTCCCCACTACGGCACGTATATTCATACTTAGCACTCATCGGTGCTCGCCGCTCGGGAAATACACACTCGCTTTCCTCTTGGGAGGGCGGGTTTTTGTTGTTGGAACCGGCTCCAGCTTGGCGCGCATGCATCTGAAAGCTTGACCTGCCGCGCAACGAGGATGTTGTACGAGATCGTGAACGAAAAAAAAAAATACTTTGCAGTATGATTACTTCGTACGCCTGTATATTCCATGCGTTGAGGAATAGGGACAGTTTGAACCATATGGTAGCCGTACACAAGCCCATGAGAGGTACATGGCTGCCCCTACCGAAGGACTATAGGCTCACTGTGTACGTACTGTGTTGAGTAAGACTGACGGGCCGAATTGCCCTTAGGGGTCTCCAGTGCATCTTGGCAACTATCTTGGCAACTCGACTTTACTGGCCGTGGTTAGTCGTAGAACACAAGTACTTAAGGATTTTATGAATCGCGTGCGGGCGAAGATCCGCCAGCAGGTGGGGAGTCATCGTTAGGTTTGCCAAGTGATCTCGATAGACTAATCAACTCGGGTTCGGTGAGGAACTTTGACCTTTCTTCGCTTTCGTAGCGCACAGGCGGCTGTATTCTGTATTACGGCCCAGATTCTCAGCTCTCCTGATAGGGCAGCGCTAACATGTCAGCTAGCAGCAGTAGAATCGTGATCGGCCACTTAATCAGCCTCACTTGGGACGTGTTCTTTTTGTTGGACGATGGTAGAGAAGGGTATCGGGCTAAGTCGAGGCTATGTCTGCATCAAACTAACCCATGGAGTTTGGTGAGTGTGCTCTCACCTCCAATTAATGGAAGACGAGAGAGGTGACGTTGCAACAACCCTCCTGCTAGTCCCCCAGCTCAGGGTTCTTGGGTTTTGTCACGAACTAGGCTAGCCAGTGATCATGTTTGTATGAGCGATTTATTTTACCCCGAACTAAGACTCTAGCCATGGGCTAATTAACAGAGAATACTTAGTGCAGATGGACCGGAACGTGAGCTAATCTGCTGAGAGTTGGTAAAGCCGGGGTGGTTGGCATCGAATGTCTCAGGGGTCAGTCTAGAGACCTTGCACTTGTCCTATGCCCCCGTGAGTGCGCAATGTACCGGTATTTCTGTCGCTCGTTGTGTACGGCATGTCTCACATCTGCTTGGTCAATTTAAGTACCTACCTGCGTAGAGAGAGGCCTTCCTCTCCTGTATACTATGTATGGAAGATTATATTTAGCGTGACAAATAGAAGTTGATAATGATGTGTAAAGAATGTTAGTATTCTTGAACCGTAGCGACAGAGCTTTCTGCCCTTCTTCTCTTTAGACGTTGGTGAGACACCGGTGTAAAGTCTTTGTCGGTTGAGAGGATAGACACTGGCCCGTGACTTGCATAGAGCACTTGGGGTAACCAAAGCGGCTATCAAGCTATTGAGGATGGTTGGAGGTGACGAATAGGAAAACCACCGCTAGATCCCATTTGCTCGAGCTCAGCGGGTTTTTGACCATCCGGGGAAGCGATTATTAGCCCGTGGTACTCTCGTACAGATGCCAGATTGGGAATGCACGACGGAACCGTATAAACATGTGGCTTATCCACTGTGTCTTGGCTTAAACTCGTCTCATTTGTGCACATGTCTTGGCAATTGATCCCAGGGCTTTGGGACAAATCGCATTGATGTTTGATACCAAGTGGCCAGCTTTTCGGACGAGAGGATCCAGCAGGGTATAGTAAATTTACACCGACGCATGATCGAGAGGCTACAGACTTACCACGACGCCATTACTATGTATGCCTACCACAGGGAATACTTTATATGCATCGTCTCGGTCGGCAGGTCTGTACCTACAGGCGGTTATGTACACGTGCTGGGGAGCGACATGACGAGATACGGTAGGCATGGCTTCCGCTGCACTGTGGTGGGCTGATTGTGCTGGCCGGGCGTCTGAAGAAGGAGGGCGGACTCTCGGATCCAATATGCTGGACAGTGCCCACATTGGTCCACCTGAGAGCGGGTCCAAGCATCTCGAACTTGGGATCGTTACGCAGGAATATTGGGGGTCAATGGGGCCAGATAGGCAAAAGGGTAGAAGTGTTGAACCGTGGGAATACCGGAAAAAGACTGGGAAGATGCTGACCAGGCCCCTGGTGAGATATAGCTCCACATTGAATGTCCACTGGCCCACATCGCGCCCACTCTGAGCGCATGCCCACTCGCCATAATCCCAGAATCCCAGATACACCACCCTCCCCCGGCCTGGCCCGGCCACGCCTTCCTGTTTCCGATACACCTCCGTCGCCTCCGTCCATTCAGACAAGCAGAATCTGAATGTATTTTGCCCTTGTTGCCTTGTCCCAATGCCGTGACGGAATGAACTGCGGCCCCTCCCTCCAAAACCCTCCTGGTCTTCTGCTTCGCTTCTCTTTTCCTAATCTACAGTGTATGCTTATCCTCATCAATATGTCCTTTCTTTTCCTCACGACTTGACTTGAATTGACGATATTCTCGCCAACCGTCCGCCTCAAGAGTTACACTTGGTGCTAGCCGTCATCGCCGAGTTGGAAAGAGGAGCCCGTGGCTATAACATTGCACTTGGGATTACATACGCCATTTTATACGCATGCATACGTACGATCGCTATATCCATCTCGAATCATTTTGGCTTTACCAAATAGTAAACCTGACTCGTCCCCTGCTGGTTTTGTTTGCTATTACCGTCATTGTTGGACCATTCGACGACATATCTCAATAATACAAACCAACGACATAAAACCTTCTCCTCTCGCTTACCGGGCTTATCCCTCGAAAGGAATAGAAAAAGGACACAGCCCGGTGACCAGTCAGCCGCGGCCAGTTCTTCGGGTCCGCCGTCCAAGTCCACAGCTTCGGCTATTGCTTTTACCTTTAACCTTTCCGCTCAGTCCAATCCTCTGGATCGCTTTCTTTTCGCAATTTTTCAACTCGTCTTATCTCATAGCGCTGTCGCTGGCTGTGTATAAAGTTGATTGTATCGACGAATAAGACTTAAAGAAACAGTTGTTGATTCTACAAGCGTTTAATAAGGTTGGCGGGCATACATCGACTTCGCCTATCATGAATTACACAAATTCAGTATGTTGCAAGTTCATCTTTCGTTAGCGTCCATGACAGAACCTTGGGGTTTAAGCGTCATCCGGGCGCCCAAGTATATTGCGACGTGGACTTGCCACATGCAATTATCAGAGAATGACAGATGCTGACCAGCGGCTGCAATATAGACCACGGCCATCATGGCCAATGTTATTTTGCCGTCGGAGCCCACTAGAGCCATAGCTGGGCGTGAAACGCGCATCACCAAAGGTGGCAGACATCTCTGGTACGAACTGGACGTTATTCAACAACCAGAGCGTGCACGCGCATGTGGTTCTGGTCCCAAATGTAAGGAAACTGCCACCAAACCCCTCGGTGGGCGAATGAGACCTTCGAGCTAACTCTGTCCAACAGCATCCGCAGATCGTCGCCCTGTTGATCCGCCACCAGTGCTTCAGTTCAAAGTGCTCGAAGGAGAGAACTATGAAACGGCCAGAGATATTACCTTCGACTATAATGCTGATTTCTTTGTCTTCGCCTCACTTGAGCACGCTCGCCCCATGGCCCACGGACGTGTACAAACCCCGGCCGCCACTTCGCCACCCGTCCTTACTGGATTTCCAGTGGCTGGCTGCTGTTATCTAGACCGACCAGAGCCGGCCGGCTATTTCATATTCCCGGATCTTTCCGTGCGACATGAAGGGCGTTACCGCTTAGTTTTCACGCTCTACGAGCAGATCAAGGATCCGCAAGACGAAGAGGTAGAACCGCGGGCCGAGGATCGAGACGGCATGGCCGGAGGCGAAGATGATGGCCAGGGATTTTATCACAGAATGGAGGTCAAGTCAGATGACTTCGCCGTTTTCAGTGCCAAGAAGTTCCCTGGGTTGTCGGAGAGCACCGCCCTCAGTCGCACCGTCGCCGAGCAAGGCTGTCGAGTCCGCATCCGCCGGGATGTGCGTATGAGGATACGTGATAAGGGCAAGCCCTCTGCGGGTGCAGATTACGAGGACAACGCAGAGGAAGAATACAACAGACGGCGTAGGACCCAGACTCCCGAGGTTTTGCGTCCTCGGTCCGTGAGCAACACCAGCATGGATGCTACCCCTTACGGTCACGATCATTCTCGGCGGCCGTCCAACGCTGACTACGGACACCACCCCCCGCCGCCGCCTATGTACCAACCCAATCAACCGGGGCGAATTCTCAGCTTCGGCCATGGTGGTCAAGACTGCGCGCCGCCGGTATATGCTCCGCCGCCGCCGCCGCCTGGGCCGCTCTCCACGCCAGTGTCTCCTGCCCATCCACCGCAGTACCACCCTACATCTCAGGTGTCCTCCTATCCGCCTCCATCTCCGGGGTTCATGGCTCCTCAGCCTGGTTACTATGAGCGTCCGCCCTCTCGCCAGGAACAGGAAGCTAAGATACAGCCATCTTACAATTATTCTACAACCGGCATGAAGCCACTAGCACCGATGCCCAGTACGCCGAGCAACAGGCATAAGGGTCCCCCACCATCTTCAATACTCCCCTCTATCACGGCTCTCGAACGTGAGCGGAGCAACTCGGCCTCCTGGTCTAGCCGGTCCGACTCGCTTCCTAAACCGGCGCCTCTGTACGCCACCCGTGAATCCCAGCCTACCAAAAGATCGCACGATGACGTCTTCCAAGCAACTCAGGAGCGTACTGTCAATGGCCAACGTCCAGAAGTAAGCTACAACGACCCCAAAGACCCTAAGATAGGCTGGTACAAACGAGCAAATTTCGAATGGAAGCAAAGGCCATTCGCGGCATAATTGGGCTAGTGACTAGGATGATGTCGTGCATTGATTAGGTGGAGGTTGATCGACTGAGAGCGCGAGAGGGACGGTCCATGACGGCGTTGGGGCGTTCAATGCATCTAGAAGTGTCATTGCTGCCCACTTCTGTATATACCCATGGCGCAGGCTATTGCACCATTTTGGCTTTTACTTTCGATACGTTTTCCTCCCCTTTAATTTGTATATCTCACGCCTTATCTGAGTTTCGCAAGTCACATGGCAAGCACGAGTTTCACATTTGGTAACTCCAGAAGGCACTATATCTGTAAATAGAGGGATTTCAAGAGGAGCATCAAGCTATATTACCATTAGATACCAATAGGTGGTGTGGCCCATGTGTGTTATGATTGCTTGTCAGGTCACTTAGCAGAGGGAGTATTACGACTGTATTTCCAGCAAAGAGGTTTTCTCAAACCACTTGGTCTTTAAAAGTAAGGCCGGATTAACAAGTGAGATGAGCAATGCATTATCTCGTCTAAGGGGTAGCGCATTCTGCTGAGGACATAGAAGACGTTCGCGAGCTTAGACTAAACTCAACACAAGTCACCTGGCTGAGCAATATACCGATTACCCGTCAAGGGTCTAAACGCCGTTGAGTACACTCGGCCCCTTGTTTTATTGTTGGAGGGTCTTGTAGCTTCCCGAGATCTCTGTCCAATGGATTATGTATCTTCTCAGCTGGATTCCGAACTACCTGCGTAGCAGTTAGATAGATCGACACTTGAGGCAACAGGTGATAGTGAGTTTATGAACTCCATAAATATCGGGCTCCTCTCACAATAAAACACGGGGGTTGACAGCAGGATGAACCCCACATTCACTTTCGAATGGAAATAAATTTTGGAACGCGGAACTCATTCCGGTTATCGGCGTTTAGAGCCCTCAAGTGTAGGATTTTTAAGTAATCCAGATCTAGATGGTACACTCTGGCGTTCGATTCTGTCCTTAAATATAACGGTAAATCGACGCGGTCATTGAGGGAATCACCGCATCTCAACTCACAAAGTGCGGATTCCAATTCAACGGGCAGTCATGGTGTAACTTTAGCCGTCGTGGGGATAACGAGGCGGTGGATGATTTAGGTTTGAAAGTGGGAATTATTGTACGGTTGTCCGGGCAACCACGATATAAGAACAAATCTCCCCCACGTCCCCAACTCCAAGACATTCACACTTGGACTTCATGCAGAAATCTAACTGGCTTTCAATGCATATGTCTCACACGACTTTGAAGTTGCCTGCAGATATCGCGAAACCAATTCTACTCGCAGACAGACACTCTACTACTCCTAGCGCTTGGCATACTTCACGAGCCGAAGCAAATGCAATCAGATCAACACCAAACCATCTCCTTCGGTTCACAGGACCCTCTCTCTTGAGAAAAGAGAGACACTCACTCATCTACACACTTCGCACAGAACAACATAAGATCGACTATCCCGAGACAACAGCCACGCGCGAAAGATGGCCGTCGACATGCCGAGGCCGTCGACGAGCGGCAGTGCCCGGCCGTCTCGCTTCCAGGAAGGCTCCATGAACGACCGGGTCAGCGCCGCGCCACCGCTTGAGTTCCTCGGGCCGGAGGAAATCAGGGCCTACGAAGCCCAGTTCTTCGTAGATCCCGCGCGGGCAGCAGCTCCTCGCAAGCAGCGCCCCGTCTCCGACAGTGCCACTCTCTCCATGCCACAGGACCAGCAGCAACAGCCGGGCATCATCAAGAAGAAGTCGTTTCGCTTCTTCGCGCGCGTGCGGGATGCCCTCTCCTGGACGTCTCGCTCCGACGGGTCGTCATCGTCGTCGTTCTCGTCGTCGTCGGAGCCGCAGGCGGACGAGGAAGACGCCAAGCGCAAGCACAGCAGCCTGCCTGAGCCGTGCAGCAGCAGCATGTCACAGGCATCGCCCAAGCGACCCCATCTGAGACAGAAGTCGCTGTCCTCTGCCCACGTCCCGCAGGTCCGCAGCGTTGGCAGCGACGCCGCCAGTAAGACCGGCCTGCAGCACCATCCCAGCGTGGGCAACCTCTCGGACCGCCCCACAAAGGCGGAGATCATGCAGTCGTACAACGAGCTCGTGGCCTCGGGCTTCTTCAAGGCCCACGCCATCCAGTCCACACGGCGGCCGCCTCCGGGAAGCGCTGCGTCCCGGCCGCCGCATCCGCCATCTTCTCTGCACAACCAACCCCACCATCCCCAACATCAAACCAACGCTCCAGCACATTCCCCCCTGCCTACCATCCCATCTGTCGGCTCGGAACTGGAGCAGCAGCGACAAGAGGAGGAACAACCACAGGAGGCGCGACAAACGAAGTCGCAGCAGAGATACATGCCTTCGCACATCGCACTCGCCGCGGCGATACCTAGCTCTCCAAAGAGAGCACCACCACCGCCGCCATCACCTGCTGCAGCAGCAACGGGGCCGAAGGAACCCCTGCGCAGCAAACTCACCGGCAGCCTCAAGCGCAGCCGATCCTCTACCGACGACGGCACCACCTCCTCGTCCCGGTCGTCATCCGATGTACAGGCAGCAGCACGTGCCTCTTCCTCTACGACGACCACCCCTACGTCTCCTCTGAAGCGCGTCGCCAAGAAGCTGCGCAAGATGCCGTCCTCAATCGCTGCTACTACCGCGTCGATGACGTCCTCGGAGAAGGCCGCTACCGTTTCCAACCAAGCCGCGATGGCCGCTGCCGACGGTATGGTGTATCTACACCAAACTGAGAAGCCCGTCCGACTGCGCGAGCCCTCTCCAGCACCGCCCGAGGTGACAACAACGACGATGAGCAGCCCCGCCAGCAATCTTCACAGCAGGTCCAGCGGCTTTTTACGCAAGTCCGGGCCCGGAAAGGTCAGCCCGAGGCGCGGGGCCGGAGGCAACAGGTTGGCGAAGCGCGGCAGGCCACCCACCCCTCCCCCTCCCGCCCCGTGGCAATTTCGATCCTCGTCCCCGTCTCGCACGAAGGCGAAGGCGGGCCCGCCCGTGTCCATGCCCCTGTCCCTGTCCGTGGCTGCGGCCCCGACTTCAGGACCGGGATGCTGCCCTGACGCTGACATCCACAACCTCAACCTCGGCCTCAGGCACGACGAGTTCGGCGAGCCCTTTATGTCCCCGGACCGTGTCCCGCCCCGCGACTCGAGCCTGCGCGGTGGTAGGGGCGGCGGCGGCAGGGCGCTGCGCGGCAGTGGTGGATCATTTGCCGCCACTATTTCTACTACTGACATCAATACTGATGATACCCATACTACTACTACTACTATTACTACTACTACTAAGAATGCTCCCACTGCCAGCACGACTGCGGCCTGGGTGTCGCCACCGAAAGTGCCGAGACAGCTGAGCATACTACCTGACGCTAACCGCGGCATACCGTCGGTGCCGCGCATCCCAGATCACTACTACTACTATCACCAGCAGAAGCAACCCCGTGGCAGCACCGAAGTGGACCTCGAACTCGTCGATGAGAATAGGATGCAGGTCGACTGGCAGTATGGACAGGCGCTGTGAATTACACTCGAGGAAGCTCCGGCGACGTACGGCGGTGCGAACACAGAGATACACTTTCGTACCCCCACGAAAAGAACAAAACACACAAAAAAATGGGAGGCCCCGCGAGTCCGATGGTCGACTTCGCGATGCTGGATGGGTCCGGCTCCGCCCCGGAAGAAAACAAAAACAAAAAAACATAAGACGGTGTTGTTTGGGACGTCTCAAAGAGGCGACGAGTGGTTGATACCAGGCGTCAGGAGTCCATCGACGTGTTCTGTACATATACTTATGCGGTCTTCGGACCCCCTTTTTCTTCTGTCGTTTATGGCGCGGGTTGGGGCTCGGATTGGATGGAATGAGTCACGACACTGATGATGAAGTATGACCTTATGACGATTACACTATTACCCGTTGAGCACGCGACGACGCGTCTATGAATAGAATATTTTATATACAATATCCCGTCTTGTTTCCGCCTTTCGTGATTAGTGATTGATTAGTCGTGCCGGGTTTCGTGCACCGAGGTTAGTTCGTCAACAGGCCTATTGGTCTCCCCAGGTCGGTCCTCGCCCATTGTCCCCTCTCCTGTTGTCCGCAGCCCACTAGAAGATGTACGCCGAGGATCCTTGCTAGTTTAGCACCAGTCGATTCGTATCCTCACGATGGTATTGTCGTGCAAAGATGATTAAAGATCCGCCCCGTAGATATCGCGGTGGCACATCGTCTTAGCTATGCCAAGTCCGCAGATTAGTGTCATTCTTCCAAAAACAGGACCGATAGTGGCCAAAATCCCATAAGACAGTGCGCGTACACACACGCGCACCACTTAAGGAGGCTTCCCAGCCCTCGGCGCCTAAAGGGCCAGCCCGTGGTATCCCCGCCGTTGTCGCGAGCACAGTCCTCGCAGCCCTTATACAGCTCCCGATAGATGGATCCAGGGCGGCAGGCGATGCCGGCCGCAACGGTCCCGCACCGAGCCCCGCGCTGCACTGATCCCAGCACCGGATCGGGGACTCCCGGGCGACGATGGCGACGGCGAGGCGGCCGTCGTCCTTGGGGACCGCGGCCCCCGTCGCGAGATAGCACTCCTTCGCCAACGCGGCTGCGAGGATGGTCTGAGAGCCGCGATTTTCATTTCTGTTGGGTGGGGGGGGGGGGGGGGGGGGGGGGGGGGGGGGC
>QJNV01000526.1:20986-32125 GCA_004155935.1 Monosporascus sp. GIB2
CCCCCCCCCCCCCCCCCCCCCCCCCCCCCCCCCCCCCCCCCCCCCCCCCCCCCCCCCCCCCCCCCCCCCCCCCCCCCCCCCCCCCCCCCCCCGGGCGGGAGAGTGGCGACGACAGGCGGGCGATCTCCCCCCGGTTGGTTGGTGTCGTAGGAAGAAAATGACCATGGGTAGAGGTATATCCGTAGGGGGGGAATACGGGCTGTTCTTAAAGTTCGAGCGAGCGTGCGGCTGAGAGCTATGTCCTGGGAGATGGCGATCCAACCCCCCCATTCGTAGTTAATCGCTGGGCCGCGAGCGGGTATAAACGTGCCTCCTCGTGTCCATCTGCGACAGACGGCCTTGCGGCCCCTGTTGGCATTGCCATTAGCCATATCCAGCATCTCCCATGCAAAGCCGCCTACGCGGCTCTTGGCCGTACAGACGCGAGAATCGACGCCGCTACTGTATCAGCCCATTTCATATCACTGATGAGAGCGAAGCCACCGGTGGGCATAGATCACCATAACCGTCCAGGGCAATACGCGGCGCTTCACGTTTGCCTCTGAACGAAGTCTATAGTGCGCTTCAATGCCAAGCTCCGGACATACCTCCCATGGTGTCGGAACAGAAGCATTCGAATACGCACCGATCGTCATGCGTTCTGTCCCGAGGGTACGAAATGCGGACGTAAGTGAGTATCGAAGAGCCATTCCGGCTAATCTATGGGAAGCTTAGGCGCGTTGCCATTTCCCGCCGGGGAGCCGGGATAGCTCCGTATCTACGGCGCTTCGACCGCGGTATAACGGCTCGTCTCGCCCTTCCTGGTGGGTATCGAACCATTTCGACGGCAGCAAGGAACCGAGATCTGGGATTGACTCCAACGAAAGGAGTTTGAAAAAGCCGGGGCCGGGTACTCCCCGCTCTCGGTTCCTGATTACCGGGAATTAGACATGTAGGAACGGATACCGCGGCAGGGTCTCATGCACGAACAGCTAACGTGGTTATCTCCGAACTGCAATATACCACTAGTCCTCGTGTTGTGGCAGAATTGCCTCCTGACAGACTAGACTACCTTTCCCATGGGACCCTCGGCGTCGTATGCGAACAGTAAGGGAAAGCTCGCAACATCCGCTACCTTGGAGGTAGGTTGGCTCTATCTAACAGGCTACTGCGTAGAGTGGACAGAAAATGTCCCGGGGCATCAAAGCAATAAAATGATCTTCAGCATCTAGTGACTCTGCGCAACTGATCTGGGCGAATGGTATAAGTACTTCGGGCATACACGTGACACAGCTGGCTTGGGAGTTCGACCCCCTTAGGCGGCCTGTCCACTACTATACAAGGAGGGAAACCCACAGGACCTAATTGTATAACGGCCAAAACCCGTAGCCAGCATTCACTGCTAAGACGACGTTATATGGGTCCTTAGAGGAACTCCCCCGGCTGCTATACCGAGCCTGCTTGAGCGGTAGTCCGAAGGCTTTGCTTTGCACCATCCACAGCGGAAGTCTGACAGTCTCTACTTACAAATGTTGAGAAGGACCTAATCATATTCAGGACCGTCTCGATTAGATATATGTCTGTCTTGTGGGTGAGCCCAACCAATATTGCCACCAACTCTCCGCTCTTCTATATCATCACGGTTCCCCCTTTTCCGCCCTACCCAAAGACATCCTAGCGCTAGCACCACCCCGTACCAAACGCTACAGGCTAAGTTGAGTGTTGAAAAGCCTAGAATATGGCCCCCTTAAATACGGCAGTCCGAATCAAGGGAGCGTGCCATATGGGTGAGCTAACTAATTCCTGAGAAGAGATCCGCACAAGATTATCAACTACCATCCAGCGCTTGCCATCCGCGTCGCGCGGCAGGAGAGTAATCGACGGGGAATACCACAGGGCCCACGGGAGAAGAAGGGCCAAAACCCCCTTAGAGCCGTCGGGAATACGTGACTCTCTATCCCATCTACCACCTGCTGCACGGAGCTGGAGCTACCGACGCACCAGTTCTAATGCGGCTCATCCGTTGACGAGCTCTGCGCGGCAGGTCGATCGACTGGTAACACGGCAATAGGCTACCAACCTCAGGCGAGATGTATCGTTATACCAGGCGTGACGATCATCAAGTCGACGGCTGCAGCCAGTACCGAGGTATGTACAAGTAACCCAAGCGAAGCCCTAGACAGATCGATACGTCTCGACCCTGACCGAGGTCAGCAGCGACAATGACGAGATATCACGCTTTGGGCGTATACATGAATGTGTGCGCATGCATGTACAGGGACGCGGCAAACCTAGGGTGGTCGAGACGTGCAGAACAGCAACTGTGGCAGATGCTAGTCTAGAGTGATCTCGGGCCTCTTTCACCTCAACACCTGACAATACGGGTTCCACTCTCCGGCGGTAGTCGCAGTAGGTGAAGTACCATGTACCTACATATTATGAATCTGGAAGTGTGGCAGGACAAGCATTCGCTGGCTGCGATACGTGGAGCCGGTGTGACGTGCTGAGAGACCGGTTCCAGGGCGGGGTTTTGTCATCATAACATGTTACTATCAGATATCTAAGGGTCTTGGTTGCTTGTGTGTCACATAAGCAAAAAGCTGCTGTCGAGAGAAGCTGATCATCTTCGCTATAGCACAAAACCGCTAGTCTATTGCCAGTTCTCTTCCTTCGCTCCCAACCATGCAATGACTCTACCACATGCTCGTGGGGGCCGAAAGCCGGCCAACCTAGAATATTCTCTCAACGCCGAGTCTTTAGCCGTAGAAGGGCACGAACCTGTCCAACGTATCGTGAAGTGACGCCAAACGCCAAAAGAAGAATTTGCCACCTACGCCTCGGCGGAAGCCTCCAACCTATAACTGAAATCATTCCTAGCCGTTTCTGTATGGTACCTTTGCGCCTCATAGCCGCCGTTGCTGCATCCCCTAATAGTGTACATGCCGATATTGTTACAGCTGCTTGAGCTATACTCCCTGCTCAAGCATTGGGATCCACCGTCTTCTGAGGCTTGTAGCCGGGGAGCTCATCGAACCAAGCTTTTTCTTCGTTGTATTTGTAGGCATGGAACTCGATACCGTATGGCTTAGGTTCAATGGCGTATATCATGCCAAGGGGCATATCCAGGTCTGCGATGTCGTCCGTGGTGAGATCCATGAAATAGGCCAGCAAGACTCGACAGACTGATCGGTGGCCGATGATCACGAGGTGGTCCTTGATCCGTTCGATTTCCCGAACCATATCTCGAAGTCGGTTGATTACTTGAAGGTAACCCTCACCTCCGACGCCGGGGTATATATAATGTAGCTTATTGCGCTGGCGCTTGATGTATTCGTCAGTGTGTTCGCGAGCAATCTGCTCATATGACATGCCCTCGAATTTGCCCGCATTCAATTCGTTGAGCATCTCCCAATGCTTCACATCGTAGTCCTCGTCCGCCTCGAAGTATTCAGCCGTTTGGATGCTTCGCGTCAACATCGACGTCCAAACACAAGTGTTCTTCTCCTCGAGCTCTCGATTCAGATCGGGATACGGTGGTGATTTATCTCCAGGGAGAGGCGGGAAGGAAGACTGGGCGATCTTGTTCTTCTGCTCCACCAACCACTCCTTGCGCTTCTGCGTGATGAACCTATAGAGGTTGAGGCTGTAGTAATGCCCTCGCTCGGTCAGTTCGGAGTTTCCACCGATCAGGCCCTGCAAATTATCGGTGGATTGCCCATGCCGAGTGATCCATATCTGTCTAGGGGACAGGTTGAAAGAGGAGAGATAATGGGCAATGCCGTTGCTAAGAAAGCCTTCTAGCCCAAAATGGGTGAGTTTCTTGCCAACATCGATCATCTTTGAAAAAGAGTCAGCAAGCGTCGATCAGGGGGAGCGGGGACGGCTCCCCTCACCTTGATGTATTGCATTCCATGATCCTCTTCATAGTCTCCCAGGGGCTCATAAGCACTCTCGTATGCTTTGACACGTTCCTTGAAGTCGGCAAGCGACTGGACGGGATCTTTGTCCTTATAATCAGGGCCAGACAGTTTCAGACGCATATTGGCTTCCAGAATCTAGCACATGTTAGTTACGATACCCGTGAAGATACTAACGATTTTCTGGTAACTTACATTCGGATTTGTGCACACACTCTCGATGAAAAGGACGCCGAGTCTGGGTTCCCGTGCCTTGATTGTATCAAAGAGCATCTGGCGGCGCTTTATCGTGCTATTCGTCGCATCGAGGATGCCCACTGCTCCACCACCACTGATGAGATAGTCCAGCAACTCATGGAGAGTCTCCAGAGCAAGTTGGTCGCGGAATTTGGCTGCTTCGGAGTTATGAGGATCGAAGAATTTCGCCGACTGATCAACCGACTCGACCCGTTCTAGCGTGGGCATCTCCTTTGGCGCCGAGGCATCACGGGGCGCTTGAGAGTCTCTCCGTAGGATGTCAGCTGCCTGTGCCACCGTATCCGAGGCTGTTCCCCTTCTCTGCTGCGGAGCTGACGGGGCATTGGCAGTTTGTCGCCGCCGGTTGCCCACGTTGAAAATCCTAGTGTTGTGCTGCTGCCAGGAAAGGTATCTCCGTATCTTCTTGGTGATGTACGACTTCCCTCTCGCCGGAAGGCCTACCATAATAACAACAAGTTTTGCTGCAACATCGCGGTCGGCTATCTTCCCATCTGGCGAGACGAGGGATTTCGTCATACCAGGGATGCTGAGAGTCGTCGCATGCGGCCTTACACGTGGAGTTGTACCTCCAGAATTCTGTCGCACCGGGGGTCTACAATTCAAATTAGCCCTCTCACGGTCACAAGGTTTTCTTATAGCAGCGCTTACATCCGTGGGGATCCCGGGGCAGTGGACGAGATACTCTTGGTATATGGCGAATCACTACCTAGAGAGCCATGGCGCTCATGTAGAACAACGCTAGGATTGCCATCTTTCACGGCTCTCAAGGCGTTGGCGAGCTCTGGCGGAGGCAGGCAGACATGCGGAGGAGCAGGAGTCGACGACAATGACAACCCGTCCAAACCAGGCGAGTCAGATAAGGCAGTTTTATTGTCGTCCGAAGAGTTCGGCTGCGATGAACTTATGCTACCATTTTGTGTTGGGGGAGCAGCAGCAGTCTGTGAGTTAACAGATTCCGTGGAAGATATGATGGTCTGCAGCGGGCGGTCGGATGCGGACCGTGTGATTATCGTTGGGAGGGGAACTGCAGATGGTGATGCTGTAGGAGAACCGAAATTTGAATTGGCGACGGCGCGCTGATTGGCCATCGCCACTCTGGCAAGGGACGATTGTTGCGACTGCCTGCAGGCAAGTTGACGATCTGCGGGAGGATTCACTCTATTAGTCCGCAGTCAAGGCAAGAAACTAGTGTGGGAACAAGAGTGAACCTCGTCGTATGCTTGTAGGAAAGAAGGAGAGGGCTCCGAGGTTCGAAAGCCCAGCAGTCGAATAAATAGATGAAAAGATGCTAACGGGACATAGGTAAGGTTCAGATAAAGAGGTTTTGAGAATGAAAAAGGTAAATTGGGTGACTGGGCGCTATGACATAATGTACTCAGCAGTAGCCATGTACTTCGTACAAGGTTTAGGTACTTCTGCAGATCGTTGTGGAGACGCTGGGGGACCCGGCTGTCAGGGCATGCAACCCCGCCGAAATAGGAAACTTTTGTGATACAGAACCAAGTCGTAAGGCTGCGAAACGTCAAACAAAAACTAAAACAAAAAGAGTCTCACCTGTGGCGTTCCCGACCTGGCTCGTTTTGGTCGACAATATGATGTTGTGGTTAATCCTGTTGAACCCACCGTCACTGTTGTCGGTAGAGCACGACGGTAGCGGCAGGAGGGGACGGTGGTGATTGTCAGGACGACGGCGGGGATGACGAAATCCGTGGTGATGACGACTATGATAATTGTGATGGTTATGACCATGATGGCTAGGACGAGCATAGGGGAGATTGTTCTCGAAAGAAGGTTGAATCATGTAGAGTTGTATTTGTCTCCGGCGCAATCGTCTGTTGCTGTTGGTGTTGGTTGGATATCCGGGAGAGGTCGAGAGCGAGGTTTGCAGTTGTGGCGACGACATGGTTTGCTGCTACGGCGTCGGCGTCGGCAGCTGCGGCAAGATCTCAATTAAATTATTTTTCGATATTTTACCCCCCTCTTACTTTGCCAATTTCGTAATGCACCCCGATCTTTCGGGACCCGGAGACATGCACGCTAGGCCTTCTTTAGCACCTTCTAAAGGCCCTTTTAGGCTCACTCGTTGCTGCTCCTCGCTGGCTAGTTGTAGAAGGCCCACACAGGGACGCCGGTAGCGGAAGAGGACACAGGGATTGGTGGATCTCTCTTAAGCCACTCAAGAAAGCTTAGATCCCTCCAGAGCTTGGTTTCTGGTACCTGTTAGCATTAAGAAACTGGTAACACAAACTGCGACACTACATACGCTAAGTATCTGGGAATGCGATTAATCCAACTCGCCGGGAGATTGTTAAATGGTGAACCCCCTCCACGCTTTCTCGGAGCAGGAACGTGGGATTACTTATAATGGGTGGGCGAGGCCACACAGGCCGATGACCGCAGCGGGGGATTATGAGTTAGATACAGAAGTAGGCAGGGGAGGTATGTATAGTAGGCAAGTGGATTATGACTTGACGATGTATGTATGTTTCGCAGTTTGTTGTTTGCCTTTTTCTTTTCTTTTCTTCTTTTTTCAATTCTCCCACTTCTTTTCTGCTTTTGCTTTGCTGTCGCAATGGGGAGCGCGGCAGCTGTCGTGGTTGCCAAGACGTTGCTGTGTCTCGTCGTAGCTAGCCTAGCCTCCCGAGGGGATATTATCAATTTAGGCAGGCTACCTTGGATCGATATAGCTGTGCCTCAACAGTTGGATAGTTGCGAACGACCAAGCCTTGGCGCAAATGCTGAGGAACCCAAGAGGGAGAGAGCCAAGGAAACTGGAGAAGGCTTTCCGAACTCAGAACGGAATTCTGATTTTTAATATGTTCCTGGTGTCCCGCTCATACGCCGCAAGGAAGAATTGCACAAGTCACAAGGTGTGAGATGGGGGGCGCTTCATTCATGGCCTTGCCTCTCGCCTCTTCTCGTAGCCCGTAGCCCTGTACCAGCAGCCCACGCATGCCTAAGGTAGGCAGCCCGAGCCGCCCATACCCAAGTCCATGCCTCGAAGCCCCCAGAAGACAGTTACACTCTCGCCCTCACTTTGATACGCTGAAGAGGGACCAATGGGAACACCTTCCATGGGCGACGACCAAGAGAATCGACGCGACACAAGCAGAAAGTACTGCCGAGGGATGTTGGGCTCCGATATGTCCGGATTAGCACCTGCCTGCCATTCCTCACAGCCCATCAAGAGATGCAATGCCCCCACGAGGGCGAGGGACGCGGAATAATACGACCCCTACCCTATGTTACGTAGGTGCCCAGCTTGCGACTCGGCAAGGAGATGGGGAAGCTTGCAACCAAACCAACTCGCCCCTCCCATAAGGACTTTCATTCGCGGGCCCAGACTCTTAGGTCCGACAGACCAACCCCATTCAATGTTGCAAAGAAATAAGCATCGTCTATTAACGAGGCTAAGCCTGGCTAGATTACAAAAATGGCTAATACATAAGCGATTGGATCGTCTACCTTTCTGGCTTATCTGGCAACTCCGGCCATCTACTTTCCCATAATCTTGTCTAGGTACATCCTGTCTACAGTCGGCGATATCAGTCAACTGTAGGTGATTGCAGCCAAGCCTCCTGTGTAAGGTAGACTGGAGTGATGGACCTTGGCACTAATGTTGGATAGCGATCAAGTAAACACCGGCGAAACGGGAAATGAGCGCCAAGGCTGTCTTTGCGGTGCCGGCGAAAGTGAGCTAGACGTCACGGGTCCGTCGGCCTTCTCCACGGGATGAAAGACCGGGGTGTAATGTTCGACTCGGTTTTTGGAGGAGTAACGGGTTACGGTATGTTTCGTTTCTGAACCTTAAGACAACACCCACCTCGGCAGAACCTGTTATTATGCATGGTAATTCGAGTTACACAAGCAACTCCAACCCCGTTGCCGGAACCTATTATGTACACCAGTCAGAGACCGCGGAGTGATATTTGCAGAGCTTAGAAATCCCATGCGGAAGTGTGACAGCCTTTGCAGGGGTATCATGTGCTTGATAAGGAGTCACACAGTAAACAGCAGAGTCTTGGGACTGTCCCCGTACGCATCATTCCTGTTGATCTGCACAGTTGCTTGCGCGCGAGTTGGGCCAGCCGCATCTGACGCTGAGATCGAAGCCGAAGATTTGGGATCGAGATGAGGCTGGCATTCGTGATGCAGCTCTAGCATCAGGGGTTATGTTCAGACCGGACCGTGTGGCTGCAACTTCGGGGGCACCTTACGTCTCGGCTAGGCCATTTGCAAATGTTGCAGGTGAGCTTTAAAGCTTATGCACTGACTGCGCGGGTGGGACAACAGGGACAGCATCTGATAGACGACAGATTCGGCATCTTGAACTTTATCAATCGATCTATCTGTTGCGCAGCATCCCTGCTCCCTACCTAGACTAGGTTGGTACTCGGCGTAGAGACTCAACACGCATGGACGCCACTAAGCCACAGGACGATTGCAATCTTCGACATGCCGCAGCCAAGCTGGCATTTTCTTTCCATCAATGAGCTTGTTTCCGTAATGAAAATCAAGGGAGGGTACCAGGATTCCTCGCAAGAGAAGCAAGGCTGGGCCGACAAACTACACCATAGTAGTCCCGTACCGCGGTTAACATCAGCCTCCTGCTCTCTGCCACAGATATATATCAGCTTACCGAATACAAATTATACTGATAAGAGAAGTGGTGTTCCAGAGTCCTTCGAATTCTAGACTATCACCGGTCTTACGCTCGCCTGAGCCATTTGTAATGAGCAAGGCCCAGGCTATGGACCAGAAGTGTATGGGTTTGGCACTTAAGGTAGCTTGAGGATGCTGGTAGCTACTCATATGACTATGATAAGTCCATACCGACGTTCCTCCTCGGGCATCGGAGCCCGCGCACACGTCAAAGCGCCTCATCATGCATGTAAGATCCGGGGACCAAGGACCAAGTGACACCGCAGCCTTTGCCAATGGCGCGCCTACATGTCGAGAGCAGCGGAGGCGTCCCTAGAACTGTGCATCCTGCATATACGTATCTCTCATGTACCCTATTAGTGACGTGTAGGACGAGCCTACATCATTATTCTAACCATCCAACAGGCCGTACCCTCTGCCCATTGACACATCAGACTCGCTCACGGTGTCATCTCTTCAACAACCCTACAGTAATATGCTGTCCGCGACTCCGACTCAGGGAGCTTCCCCGCAGTGGCCAACGGTAACTGGGCCAGGTTACACAGGAATAACCTGCCTTTCTTGTTAGGATCATTTAAGCGATGGTAATTTTTAGTCATCAATCATTATCAGATGTTGACCAAGTGCCAGCACATTTGCCTGTGGATATTGTCTTTCACCTTGGGTTTCGGTATGGAGATAAGCCTCGTAAGCTTGGTAGCCTCTCGGGCAGGATGATGGACGCAAGGAGTTTCGCGCACACTCCCATTTCATCACCGTAATTGCTGGGTTGCATTTTGTCCTTAGTCGGTATCTCGCGTTCGACTTGGGCTTGTCCAGGTCTATAAGTCCTCTCTTCCAGCAAAGTCGTGGAAGGAGGTGTGGCAAGTGATCAAGTCTCGTCCCCGAGGCATCAATGGTAGTCTTCGGCCTAAGTAGAGGCATCTTTTGAATCAGCGTGCAAGATACGAAAAGGAGATGTGAAATTAAGCACTAAACACATCGGATAGGGCCCCGTGCCGAACTTCCCCTGGCATCCCTCTCAAGCCTTCCTGGATCACGATCCTTTAGAATTCTGGAAAATTTAGTCTTAGATTCGGCCATACGAGAACATAACGACCTGCTGACCCAACCTACATAAAGTCTGTTCCTTGCCGCGTACCATATGGTATGACGTCAGAAGATATCTATACCTTCGGTGTCCGACTGGTCAGGCCATTTACTCGATGGTGTTCATTAGCACCGATCTCTCTGGTGATGCTTTTTACCAAATCTAGGCACGGTAGCCGGCAGCCTCGAGTCTTACGGGTTTATCGAGGTGTGTGCCCAGGATGTTGATGCTAATTCATCCAGACTTGGTCATGGTAACCGAAAGGCAGAAGAAGATCCATGCGTTTATTAGTTTAAAGTCTACCCTGTGCCTTTGGCACGTACCTGGGTATAGGCTTCGTAAAGGGCATCGGCTTCAGAGAAATTACTATATAGCAATCTTTTTACAATGTGCACGGCAGTAACACATCTCCGATGAAGGGACTTGATAATAGGCACTTCCAAAGGACTTAACCACGGGTGTATCGAATCAGAAGGGTATATTAAATGAGTAATGCGCCTGCTGATGACTCAGGATACGCCGTGGCTATTGGATCTCTGATTACTTGGAGGGCCCGAATTTTGAAGTTAAGTGAGTCGGTGGCGCTCAGTGTGATCGCATCATCAAGTTGTTCAGCAGGCCAACCAATTGTTTCGAACGTGACTCGGACAACATCTTCCTTGCATTCAAGTGTAATCAAGTCTATGATGCGACTCAAAGCAACTTATGCACATTCGACCAAATTGTTTTCTTCAATACAGCTTGTTACTAATATGTTGCGATCATCTGGGAGCAAACAGGCACAACTGTGCTAGCTAGCAAAGAGTGCGCTAACTAGGGGTTCTTGTCCAATATACCAACTAACGATGACGTAGCACTTTGGATCTTTTAGAGCACGGTTGCTTAGGGCTAAGTCGGTTGGGGTATCGGATCCGTATTCATAAGACCATAATCCGAGAATAAAGCAAACGCATCTGAAGCGGTAAAGGAATACCCTCGTCATCAAAGCAACAGGTGTAGGTGAGGCAGGAAATCTGTGACGTTTCGGGTATATTCCAAGCCGAAGAGACCTACATGATGGCTACCGGGCGTACCACATACCTACCAAAGCATGTATCGGGCCCTTGACCGTGTGTGACCCCTTCTACGGATGGTGTTTCCACGTCCCGGATTGGATGTTTCTGATGTAATTATTTTAAGCAAGACCGCAACCCTAGTTGGACCCTTGACCCACTTGGCATTTATCACCACTAC